>JAVXUP010003578.1:0-61757 GCA_033070095.1 Escallonia herrerae | reverse complement strand
TTGCAGGTTTGTGTTCGAGGGGACACCTGAGGATGGCATTTCCCCGAGGGTGTTTCCCTTGGCCATTCGGATGGCGCAGGGAAGGCGGGTCGGGTTGGCTCCGGTGTATTTGGGCACGTTATATTCGCGGCTAGATCAGTTCGTGAATGACGTGAAGCGGTCGTATGGTCGGTATCAGGTGGCGACGTACGTGGACTGGATGTTCTTGCAGAGGTATCTGTACGAGTGCTTTCCAGGGTACCGGCCCGATGGATATCCACTCGCACATCCGTCACCGACGATGGGGACAGTGACCCGTCCAGGCAGGTCACGGCAGGTAGCGTTATGGTGCAGCGGGTCTCGGGCATTTGCTTGGGCAGGCATCAGGAGGCCGGGGTGTCCGTTGGCACAGATTCTAGACAAACGGGAGGAATGCGAGCGACGGCCCTATATGGAGATGCATGCGTCATATGGTACGCCGCCATGGCTGCATGTGCAGGAGGTGACGACAGATCTGAGCAGGAGAGGCGAGTTAGTGCCAGGACAGCTGGCGCTATTGGTTGCGTATTTTCCCGGCTGGCTCCCGGTGTTGACAGATGATGGCGGGAAGCCCGCCGAGTGCTGCTATTACGTGGCGAGGTATAGCCCGGACCGTCTGTCGTTGGCATTCGGGTATGACTTAGAGCCCCCATGCGGTTATGACAGCCCTTGGAGTGTGGCGACGGCTTTTGGGTATACACGATATGACAGAGCCCGCGAGTGGCCGGCACCGACGACAGAGTGGAGGCAGCCAGGGACAGAGGTGGCAGGGGCGGTGACAGCGGATTATGCACATTGGTGGGAGGCTGCGAGGGAGCTGGGCCGGATGGCTGGCACAGCCGTCAGGCACACGTCGACAGGTAGATGTGTTTGCATGTGACCGAGCCCTGAGTCTGATATCGGCCACAGTCGCGAGGCAGTGCGGGATGCTGTCACTAGTGACCGGGAGCTCTGTTCCGAGCTCGGAGAGGGAGGCGGAGGAGGATCCCGGAGAGCCGGGGGACGTTGCCCCAGGGGAGGACCGCGGAGAGGAGCTTATTGCAGAGGTGCCGAGGGTGCCGGGGGCCGGCAAGGGGCCTTTGTCGGCATTGCGAGTGGGGATGATGGAGACAGCGCGTCAGGCTAGTGCCGGTACATCAGCCCCACACACATCAGGGGCGAAGAGGCCGCGCGACGTATTAGAGGAGCTAGACTCTGAGGTTTGCTTCTGTCCCTTCTTTTGTCGTATGAATATGGTTTGCATATTGATCATAATTTGTGAACTGACAGCGGTTTTGCCAGGGGGACGAGGAAGAGGCGGTCGAGGAGGGTAGCGAGGCCGAGACCGAAATCGAAGGAGAGGAGGCTATGGCAGCCGAGGCCGGCAGATCAGCTGACAGTGATGAGACGAGGCCGTTGAGACATTGGCGGCCGGTGTGACGAGGAGGGTGAGTCCATCGCCTGTTACTGAGGAAATGGGGGGGCCCTATACGGCGGAGAGGGGAGTGATACAGTGATGTTTGATATTGACGAGGACTGGTGGACAGGCATGGAGACACAGGTTGTGGGAGGTGATGGTGGTGATACGGCGGAGCCCGAGCCTGTTGTTGCTGCCCCAGTTCATGAGCAGGAGACACCGGTTCAGGCTGGGGTGGCGCGACGGCACGACGCATTGCCGGAGTCCGTGGTTGAGGTTGGCGCTACTCTACTGGCGATGCATTCAGCCACGATTGGTGCGCAGAGGGCGGGTGGAATGTCGGAGATTTCTGCAGCGGGCGGCAGTGGCGCGGCAGCCGGAGAGATGAGTAGAGGGTCTTCGAGCGGTCAGGTGGATGTGGCGACTTGGGGGGGCCTCCAGCTACCGGCGGAGACGGTGCGCCGGTTAGAACTGGTGAAGGCAGCGTTCCCGCAGACATTCGAGAGGGTGGGGGTAGAGAACCCAGTACTACGGATGTGGGTGTCTGCGGGTTTATGGAGTGGTTGCTGCCGTTTGCTAGTGTGCCGTCGACGGGTTGGACTGCAGAGTTCGTTGCTCGGTCGCTTTCAGAGTTCGCTCCGTTCACATCACTAGGCATGCAGCTGGACTGGCTAGCAGATTTCTTTAGGTCGAGGAGCGGCAGCCATGAGATGGATGAGAGGCGCGCAGTCGTGGTCATGCGGGAGATGTTGCTGGAGCGGCGCCGTACAGGATTAGAGGCAGAGCGGTCAGAGATTACCGCAGAGTTGGCCGGGATTGACATGCAGGTAGCAGAGATAGAGAGACAGCTCGTCGATTTGCAGAGGCAGTTGTCCGATCTACAGAGGCGGCGAGGTGAGGTGGACGGGCGAGAGTCAGAACGGTTGAGGCGACAGGCCGAGCTTGATGCTGGATGGTCAGAGGTACAAGCAGAGCGGGAGGCACTTCAGGCATTCAGCTCCCACCCAGTTGCATCACTGTTGTCTAGACTTTCATAGCTTGTATGTTACTTTGCTGTAGTTGTAGCGCTCAACGATGGCTAGTAAACGTTTGATGTATATGTATATATTTTGATGATCTTGGCTTATTGCATGTTGTGTTCGGTTGCTCTCTTTTTTTTTGTTTGAATGTCTTGCGCATTTTGGTCACCTGTGAATGCTCCCCCTTTCCCGCCCGTAGAAAGTGACTTAGGAAGCATAGGTTGAAAATGAGTGTCAGCTAGGCAGAAGCTGAGGTAACAGCATGACTTTGTATTGATAGGACGTGGGACAAAATGCCATTACATGAGTAGTGTAGAATGCTATACAGATCAACAAAAATTACAAGTCTGTAAGCAATGTCGCATGTACAAAAATGCTATGAGAGCGAGTACTATGATGCGGGCGGATAGGGCTGGGGGAACATTGCCGTGACTAAACATAATACTTCTTCAGGTAGCGGCCGTTGATGGGGGCCGAGACCTGACCGTCGTCGTGGTTGAGCAGGAGGTATGAGCCATTAGTGCGGGCTTCGTGCACCGTGAAAGGGCCCTCCCAGTTTGGCGTGAATTTAGGAGCTGACATGTTGGCCCGCACATGTTTGGCGGCTTGAAGAACAAGGTCACCCTCGATAAATGAGCGTGGCTTGACGGTCTTCCCATAAGCTTTCGTGAGCTGCTCATGATATTTCTTCATGCGGCGCAGGGCCGTGGCTCGTCGTTCGTCGAGGCCGTCAAGTGCCGCCAGCCGGGCTGTTTCATCTCCGAGACCGCTGCTTAGAGAAAGTCGAGCCGATGGTACTGCGATCTCGGCAGGTACCACGCACTCGTCCCCGTAGACGAGAGAGAAGGGCGTGGCCTTTGTCGCTGTGTGCAGGGATGTTCTGTAGGCCCAGAGTGCCAGATTCAGTTGTTCGGACCATGACCGGTCGGTGTCATGCACCATTCGCGATAATACTCGGAGCAAAGTCTTGTTGGAAGCTTCAGCTTGACCATTACCTTGCGGGTAATAGGGAGTTGATGTAGCATGGCTGATGTTGTACCCTTCCATGAGAGCTCGAACCTCTCGATTAATGAATGGCGTGCCATTGTCAGATATAATACATCGAGGGATGCCGAAACGACAGATGACGTCGCGTAAGAAGTTAGAAACGGCACCTCCCGTGGCTCTCCGCAGAGGTACGGCTTTGACCCACTTCGTGAAGCGTTCAGTAGCAACCATGATCCAGGAATGGCGTTTGGATGGCGGGTGGATGGGGCCGATGAGGTCGAGGGCCCAAGAATGAAATGGCCACGGGGCTGAGATCATGCGCAAGTCGGATGCTGGCGTGTGTATCCTGTCGGCGTGCCGCTGGCAGGGTTGGCAGCGTCGGACATGAGAGATGGAGTCGGATTCCATAGTCGGCCAATAATACCCCAATCTTAGTAATTCTGCATACAGCTTCTGGGAGCCTTGATGTTCACCACAATCACCATTGTGTACTTCGTTAATGACCTTGACTACTTGGGCACCCTGCAAGCATCGCAGGGTGCGTCCCGAAAATCCCTTGCGAAACAACTCGCCTTCCGTCACAAAATACTTGACTGCCTTGCGCTTGATGGATCGTGCTGAGCCGCGGTCAGGTGGTAGAATCCCGTGGGATGAATACTGGATGAAAGGCTGGCGCCAGTCACCTTCGATGTCAATGACAAGAGCTTCTGCACCGTCGGGTGCATACAAGCACTCGGGACAGTCCTTTTGTATATCCGAGGCGTCCTTGGCCATGGATGGCCAATATAGGCCCATACGCTGGAGGCGACGATATAGAGGGGGACCGTCGAGGCCACAACACTTCTGGTGGCCGAGCTGTAATTTGTGCTTTGCCTCTTCCGGGCCAAACATCTGGCTAGAGTGCCTCCGGGACACCGCCTGTATAAGACATCTCCCATCATTGAAAAGTCTGTAAGGGTGGAGGCATGAGCAAGAGATGGCGCTTTAAGTTTGTCGATAATCGGTTGCCTCCAATCGTCCGCAGTAACGTCCCTCGGGACTAGGTTCAGTGCTGTGCATGGTTCCATTCTCTTGACGATGGTTAGCATCCGTTGTTCACCATCGACTTCTATCTTTGACGCGATCGTGGCCAAGCTGTCCGCATGTCTGTTGTGGCACCTATTGTGATGTTCATACTGGACATGACCGAGTCTTCCTTCCAAGTGTTGCACCAAGGCACGATAAGGTGCCAAGGCTGGTTCTTTGACCGCGAACTCTCCGTCCGCCTGCTTCATGACCAAATTTGAGTCTCCTTTCACACAGCGCCTTAGCCCCCATACTGACGGCAAGCATGAGGCCAATGACAAGTGCCTCGTATTCAGCTTCGTTGTTAGACACCGGGAATGCAAGTTTGAAAGATAATGAAGTGGTAACACCGTCTGGGGCCCGGAGGACTATGCCGGCACCCCCTTGCCGGAGGGGTGTGCCATTGGGACCTTTGCTAGTGGCAGAGCCGTCGAATTCAAGTGTCCACAGTTCATCGATGTCGGTGATCAGGGCTGTCTCCTCCCCAGGCAGTTGATCCGAGGTCGGTTCATATTGTTGGCGTGGGAAGAAGGCCAGGAGGTCTGCAAGTGCTTGGCTCCGCAGAGCTGTAGGATTCTTGATAGATAAACCGAATTCGGCCAATAGCAACAACCAACGGGTGAGTCGACCAGACAGGGCGGGACGCGTAAGCATGTAACGGAGTGGGTCAGCCTTGGTGACGAGTGTGATCTGGTGCGCCAGAAAGTAATGTCTAAATTTCTGCGAGGCGTACACCAAGGCTAGACAGTGTTTCTCGAGCTCGGAGTAGTTGGCTTCGGGTCCCCTGATTACTCTACTGAGGTAATAAACAGGACGCTCGACACCTTCGACTTCTTGGGCAAGCAAAGCCCCGATGGATCTGGGTGTGGAAGTCAGGTAGAGTAGGAGTGGGATGCCCCGTTGTGGTACGACCATGGTTTGCGGTGACATGAGGACCGCCTTAATCCGTTCAAATGCTTGCCGTTGGGGCGCACCCCAATTCCATGGTGCGCTTTTACGCGTCAAGTGTTGGAATGGCGTAATGAGCTCGGCCAGCGCGGGTATGAAGCGTCGGAGGTAAGAGACCTTGCCGAGGAAGCTCTTCAGTTGCTTTGTGTTCTTGGGGGAGGGCATTTCTTGGATGGAGGCAGCTTTCGAAGGGTCAACGTCGATGCCCTGTCGACTGACCAAGAAGCCGAGGAACTTGCCGGAGGAGACGCCGAAGGCACATTTCAATGGATTCATCCGCATGTTATACTGGCGGCAACGATCAAAGACTGCTCGAAGGTCGGTGAGGTGATCACTTTCCTTCTTGGATTTGATAATAAGATCGTCGACGTAGTCTTCCACAGTACGGTGTATCATGTCATGGAAGATTGCTGTCATAGCCCTTTGATACGTAGCACCCGCATTCTTGAGGCCGAAAGGCATAACTTTCCAACAAAAATTACCCATAGGAGTGCGGAAGGCTGTCTTGGCGCTGTCGTCGGGGTTCATGCGAATCTGATTATAACCTGCGAACCCATCCATGAAAGATAAAGTTTCATATCCGGCGGCGGCCTCCGTAAGCATGTCGATATTGGGTAGTGGAAACTCGTCCTTGGGGCACGCCTTATTCAAGTCCCGAAAGTCAATACAGACGCGGACTTGGCCATTTTTCTTTTGTACAGGGACGACATTAGCCAGCCAAATAGGGTGAGTGATAGGTTCGATGAAGCCTGCCTGCAGAAGGCGTTCAATCTCTTGCTTGATTTTCAATTCGAGCTCGGGGCGGAATGTCCGCGGGTGTTGTCGGCTAGGGACGGATCCGGTAGCAATGTTGAGATGGTGTGTGACTAAGGCAGGATCCAGTCCGGGCATCTCATTGTAGCTCCATGCCAAGACATCACGATACTCATGCAGGAGGGAAACCAATTCCTCTCTTCGGCCGGGGGCGAGTCTTGTGCCAATGTAGGTGTGCCGCGGTTCTTCGCCCGGGTCGGCCAGGTTGATTTCTTCAATATCTTCAGCCTATGGTCGAGGGCCGTCCTCATAGCAAGGTGGTGCCGCGCCGGGGGTGAGGTCAGGATCTGGCTGGCAATGCTCGGCCGTGCAGCACCATTCAGTCTCTCCAAGGGGGTCGGGGTCGAGGGGGTCTGATGAGGGACCGCCTGGAGCCCCTGCATACCGTCATAATTGATAGATGATTTTGCCGTCCTTGACGATACGTTGAAAGGCCGGCTCAGCCTTTTGCTTCTTGGACTTGGGGGAAGAAGGGGGGGAATTGGTCGTGGCAGCAGGCGAAAGCGGTGGGGTTGACCCATTATTCTTGTTACTTTTCTCGGTTTTGGCCTTGGGAGGCTTGTCCCCGCACAGCTCATCCCAAGTTGGCAGCCTGGTAGAATGTATATGAGTAGCATTCTCACCATCCTCGGCAAAATTAGTGAAGAAGGAGGCCTCGGCGAAATAAGATTCGGCGCATTCAAAGGGGGCTTTGGTTGCAGGGATTGTCATTGCTACCTCATGCCCGTAGAACCGGCTACCAGCTTCACACACTGGTGGTATGTTGAGGGAACGGCCTTGTTAACATGGATCCATGGTCGCCCGAGCAGGAGGTGAAAGGCAGACTCGCTGTCTATTACGTGAAAAGTAGTGTCGCGACGGACAGTTCCGACCATGAGGTCGACAGTGATATGGCCGAGGGTCGACTGAGGACCCTGTCCAAAGCCGGTAATCTTGACGGGGTCACGGATGATTTTCCTTGGGGGAATGCCGGCCTGTTGCAGGGTGATGAGAGGTATGATGTTGATCGAGGCGCCGCAATCAACCAAGGCACGACGGAAGCCCGTGCCATTAACAGTACATTCTAAAAATAGCGGCCGATTGTGATGCTCGACCGGCGGCGAGTCTTCATCCGAGAAGACTAAGGCCGTGGAGGGGATGTGACGTAATTCAGCCTGGACGGCGAAGCATTCGGGACCGAGGCCGGTGGTGACCTCGAGCAGGCAATTGGAAAGATAAGTCCGGGCGGCGGGTGAAAACCCCATTTCATCAAAAAAAACTTTTGATCTTCGTCATCTGTCGAAAGGAAGACATCGACTGCTTAGCTGGAGGAGGCACGTTCGTCAGTATGGGCTCTGCCGGGGCTTCGGGGATTACAGGCTCGACATGGTCAGTGACAGCCGTAAGGACCTGGTGCTCCCTATTGTTGCGATGCGGTGGGTAGGGATCTTTGCGTACATCGTTGTTCTTCCGTAGCTGTAGGTCGCCCGACGCTACCTTCCTTGCAAAGATGGTTCGCAGTGCATTACAATTTTTGAGCGGATGGCCAAGGGCTCGATGGAAAGGACAGTAGGTGGGTCTGGCCTTTTCTTCGTCTGTGATGTTGGTCCGCATTGGTGGCAGTTGGAAATTTTTGTCATGCGCCACCCATTCCGCCAAGAGTTCCTTCACTGTATTCAGATCACAGGGATAGTCAGGTGCAGGCCTTTGTTGCCTTCGCTTGTCGGAGCCTTGGTCCCCATCTGGAAGCTGACGCTTGAAGCCTGCATAGTTGTTGCTGTTGTTGCTACGCTGAGTGATAGGTGTATCTGCTGAGGCCAACAGCGTACTTTGCGGTCGAGGCTTCCATGACTTGACAGGACCAACTGTCTCGTAAGTTCGTCGGGCTGTCTCCTTGAGGTGTCCCCATGACCTCAACTGTAGGTTCTCGATATGCACTCGGTAGACGTCAATCATATTTTTGATGCATATGGGAACCAACGTTTCGTCTTTGCTGAAATCCGTGCACTCAAGGCACTTGAGATGAAAACGATGCACATATTTATTCAAGTCTTCTCCCTGGTTCTGGCGAATGCCAGCAATATCAACGATAGTCACGCGCTCGGTCTCGTAATGAAACTTGTCTAAGAACAGCTGGACCATGTCGTTCCAGGTGTGGACGGTCCCTGCGGGGATCTGGTGATACCAAGTGTAAGCCAAGCCTGTAAGGGATTTGTGGAATTCTCTCAACTTTAAGCTGCCTCCTGTACCATACTGCTCCAAGGAGCCTGCAAATCTTGTTAGGTGCTCACGGGCGTTGCCCTCACGTCCGTTGAAGAGCACAAAGTTTGGTTGCTTGTACTTGAGGGGGTAGGGTGCGATGGCGATATCATTGGCGTACGGGGCGTGTCCGGTCCGACGGGTTGAGGAGTCCGGTTCGGAATTCCTCGACAGGCGACGGACAAGGGCTTCCAAATCTGACCGAGTGACATAGTTGGAGGATGGTGCCTCATTGCCGGTCAAGGGGTGATGACCGCCTGGTGCGTCGCGAGCCCCCGAGCCCCCAGATGGTACGGCTTGATGAACGGGGACATGGGAGGGTTGGTATAGTACAGGTGCTGGCAAGGGCAGCTGTGCAGGGGCGAGTGTGGGTTGGCGAGACATGTCTATCACTTGGCCGGGGGTTTGGTGTTGCTCAGGTGGATACGGATTAGGTTCCATCTCGATGGAGTCATGAGTTTCAGAGGAGCTTCTTGCCGGCATCAGATGAGATGGTGTGACAGCGGGGAGAATCTGCTGCAAGACTGGCCCGAGATCCGTGTGTAGCTTGCGGGGCGGCACTGCAGAAGGAGATGTGTCAGCTACTGGTGGCGAGGATGTTGCGAGCCCTACCGCCAAGGGTCTGGATATCCAAGGCGGCGGTAGTCGCGACACTGGGGCCGGGGCGACGTCAAAAGCTGGCCCCGGTCCTGAAGGCTGGATTGATGGAGCGGCCTGCTGCGAGGTCAGGGCTTGTATGGATTTTTGCATCTCCATAATGGCGGCTAGTAGAGTGGTCTGTGAATCTTGCAGAGTGGTGATGGTTGGAGTGAGTTGCTGGATGGCTGCACTTACGATCACTTGCACGTCGGGGGTAGTGGTTGGTAGCTGGTCTTGGAGTCGCGTGGCGCTAGTCTCTTCCTGATCACCGAGGTGGTGTTCTTGCATGGTGAGGTTGGGTCCTTGGCTGGTTGTCCTGGTAGCTCTCCGTTGCACAGGCATGATGCCTAAGTCCGGAAGATGTGCAAACCGCAATACGATGCTCACCTCCCCAGCGGAGTCGCCAAAATGATGATACGGAAAAGGTTCGATGCTACGTGGAGGTGCCACAAAGGATGCAGTCTGAGTCAGCTTCCAGGTAGGCAACGCGGGAGACAGCAAGGACGGCGTAAGGGCCGAGAGCAAGGCTCCCCAGACAGGTCGTGAGGGCTGGCAGCGCTGCGCAGGCAGGGCGACGATGAACAGGACCGACAGTCTACAGTCCGTGAAAAGGGTGCAGCGTCAAGGGTCCGGAGACGGGAGTCCAAGTGTGTTTCTCTCACTAGAATTCCAGAGAGAATGTCTTTTAGAGAGAAAGTGAAAAGTCCAAATGAGATAAAGATCCTTGAAAAGGCTCCAAAGTCCACTATTTATAGGCAAAAATGTGCATGTGTCATAAGTTGACATGTGTCACCCCCTGGGAACGACACGTCGCCAGGGGGCCAAAGCACTGATCCTCCGTTGGGACTGCCGGTCCCTAAGTTCGTGCTGCCCTGCCCTTGCGACATCTCTCTGCCTGTCTGAGGAGACTGATCATGCCGCGGTAGCATGGTCAGAGTAGCCCGTTGCCCCAGCCTCCAGTCCAAGCCCTTACTGAATCCCACAGGCCTGGCAGCGGTGGGGAAGACCCGACGCCCAGCTGCCAGGTGGACTAGGCAAGATGCCCTTCCGAAGACCTGCTCCCATCTCGGAGTGACCCGGGGGTCATAGTCCTTAGGGGTGCCGACGCGAGCCCCCAGTGCCAGAGCACGTAGGCCAGTCACGCAGGCACCCTGGCGGAGATAGTGTCCCGGAGGAGTCGCCTATCCAACTGCGAAGGGTCCTCGTGCCGGAGCACGGAGCGAAGCCACCCGGAATGGAGACGGCGATGGCTTTCAGGTTGTGAGCCCATCCCGTAAGCATATAACATGATTGTGGCGCATGGGCGCGGTGGAGTGCGGGCGACGAGGGTCGCAGAGTGACGTCCGAGCAACAAGGGTCGTTGCGTGGATGGCGCGCGACCGTGAGCGACGGTTGTCATGGCGACAGAGCGGCCACAAGTGACGGTCGTCGAGACTACGAGCGACGGTCATCGCGACGAAGGAGCACGGCCGAGAGCGACGGTCGTCGCGACTACGGCGGAGCGCGGCCGCGAGCGACGGTCGTCGTGACAATGGAGCACGGTCGAGGGCGACAGTCGTCGCGACTATGACGGAGCGCGGTCGCGAGTGACGGTCATCGTGACTATGAGCGAGCGACGGCGAGCGAGGGTCGTTGTGGCGACGGAGCACGGCCGAGAGCGACGGTCGTCGCGACTACAGCGGAGCGCGGTTACGAACGACGGTCGTCTGTCGTCAAGGCAGGTGGCCGACCCCCAAGGGTGGCCGACCCCTTGGGGTGGCTGACCCTCTAAGGGAGGCCGACCCCTTGGTGTGGCCGAACCCCAAGGGTGGCCGACCCCTTGGTGTGGCCGAACCCCAAGGGTGGCCGACCCCTTGGTGTGGCCGACCCCCAAGGGTGGCCGACCCCTTGGGGTGGCCGACCCCGAAGGGTGGCCGACCCCTTGGGGTGGCCGACCCCCGAAGGGAGGCCAACCCCTTGGTGTGGCCGAACCCCGAGGGTGGCCGACCCCTTGGTGTGGCCGAACCCCAAGGGTGGCCGACCCCCAAGGTGGAAGGCACGCCGAGGTCGCTTCACGAGCGATTTACGTGACTTGAGCATGCGTTGCTTTGACCGGCTCTCGAGCGTTGAAAACTTGACCGCTGACTGGGTGATGTGTCGTGCAAAGTGGGTCCCTTAGCGGGTCCTGGGGTGCGACCAGAATAGGGTATGAACACATCATCAACAGGGCAGACTTGAGAGAAGATTACGGCAAGCCCCAACAACGTTCTTATATAAAAGAAATGTCGACTACCAATAAGCGCCGACATTTTACAAAATGACCTCAACAACATCATCATCAACGATAGGGCAGACTCGGGAAAAGTTTGCTACAATTCTTCAATGGTGTTCTCAAGAGAAGAGATATCGGCTATCAATAACTTCCGACATCTCACAACAACCACACGATAACCCCTATGCAACATCATCGTCCACTTCAGGTATGCTAATCGAATCAAATCATAGCATATTAGGACACCCATCATCCTCACTAAATTCCATCAATAGGGCGGACTAAGGGAATTTGTTCTACCCTAAGTCATCAACAGCACAATTCAAATATATGTATACCGGTCGCAGTGACTACCGGCATCCAATCATAACAACAAGAATTTAGTAACACGTCATCAACGTGCATGCTAATCGAAATAATAAATTAGCATATCAGAACTGCATTGTCCTTACCTGATTGGCTTATAGCCAAAATAACTCGCAATCTCTAATCGCAACGAGCTGCATCACCTTCATGAATTTTGCTCCAAATCCTTCTCTTCTTCTTTCCTCCTCTTTCTTTCTTCCTTGACTAAAATCCCCTTCTTCTTCCTATGTTTCTTTCTTCAGTTTTGTTTTCTTCATCTTTCTTGTTTTGTTTTTCCTTTCTTTTTCTTTCTCCTTTTCTTCTCCTCTTTCTTCTCACTCTCTCTTCCCAGAACTCTGTTCTTTTTTTTCTTCTATTCTTTTGTGTTTCTTTCTTTTCTTTTCTTTTCTTCCTCCCAAAATTCCCTTTTTGTTTTCTTTCTTTAATTTCCTTCAATTTCTCATATTTTATGATAAAATTTTATTAGTCATCAACAAATAGCAAGAGGTGGCATCCACTAAAGACTTTCTCTAAAATTTTGACACTTAAGGCTAAGCTTTCAAAAATTTTGAAATAGCCCCTCAAGTTTCTAAAATTGTATTTTTACCCCTCGACTTTGAAAAAATTACAATTTGACCCCCAAAATCACCCTAACCCCTCATTTAGCCCCCTAGAACCTTATTACCAAGATTAATTTTTGGTATATCCTGGGTATCGCACCCTCCCCCCCTTAAATAAATTTCATCCTCGAAATAGGGACAAACCTTATTCTGCAACTAAATGCGGACTTACTACCCCGCATTAGCGCCTCAAGTTTCAAGGTAGCTTCCTTGACCGCATGATTTTCCCCAATCAACTTTGACTACTAGCATTCTCGTAAAACATGTTTCTTCTTATCAGCCATCTTCATCGGTGCCTCATAATATGAGATATTATCTCGAATTTCAACTTGTTCCAACTAGATCCCATGCATAGAATTGGGATTATAGTTCCTCAACATTGACACGTGATACACATTACGCAATTAACTCAGTCCTAAATGTAGATCATGTTTGTCTGCTATCTTCTCAATCCTAGATAGGATTTTAAACGGTCCGTTGAACCTCGGACTTAACTTTCTCCATTTTCTGAATCACTCGATTCCCTTCCATGGTGACACCTTTAAAGGTATTAGGTCACCTATTTCAAACTCCAACATCTTACACCTCTTGTCAGCATAACTTTTCTGCTAATTCTGCGCAGTAAGATTTCTCTCTTGGATATCAATCATCTTATTTTCTATTTCTTTGCACAGTCTCGTGCGAAATAGTCGTTGTTTCTCCAAATAGATTCTAATAAATTAACATGCAACATTTTCGGTTAAGGATATCTGTTCATCCCAAGGCTCTGCAAAAATAAATAACGCAGACCTTCAACACCTTCCCCGTATTCCTATCATACATCTTAATTGGCCATCTGTCTGAGGTAAAAGGCCGTCCTCATGATCGACCTTGTTTTCATTTCTTATTGAAAACTTTTCCAAACTCTAAAGATAAACCTTGCCTCTCTGTAGGACATAGTAGTCACTTAAACTCCATAACGATTAACCATTCGATTAACATAAGTTTGGGCAAGTCATTCATAAGTATTCTTCCCGAACAAGATTAAGCAGGACATCTTAGTCAACCTCTCCACTACAACCCAAATAGAGGTATATCTTTTAGTTGTTCGTGGTAATCTTAACACCAAAATTCATCGTAGTGCGTTCCCACTTCCTACTACACCACCAAAGTTTTTAGTCGCAACTTAGGGTTCATTTTTGTCTTCTCTGAGTGAATCGGCACTTACAACTATGAGTACCCTTCACAATTTCTTTCCTCAATTCATTATTGGCGAACATACATCCGACCTTCACATTGTAACTACCATCCTCATCACGATCAAAATTTCTTTTTATTAATTTCAAATCCACGATGGATCTCAACATCCTTTCATCTTGGCCTTAAGCTTCCTTAATTTAATTAAGATGTGCTGGTCGCATTTCCACGTGAAGCAAACTATTACTTCCTTTTCACCTTATTCGAACTTTGATTTTTGAGTTATTCACATTCTTACTAACTCGGCATGACAATCATCGCAGTCAGTTTTCTCCGATAAGAAATTGTCAATTACTCTATGCTAGCCTTCAATTGATCTTAAGAAGCTATTGTTCTCACACTAATTTTTTTTTTCGACGTTCTCCATTTGTCACCTTTTCAACTTTTCCCAGATCTCCTAATCTGCTTCCACATTAACCCCATACATCCATATTTCCTAGTCGAAATTCACATTCCTCGAATTTAACACACAACTTAGCTTTCTTAAGATTTGTCAAACTTGCCACTGTGCAAGTTCCTCCTTGCCTTTTTGTACCATCCCTAAGGTCACCAATGAGGTGACATAACGATGATCAAGTGCTTTCAAAAACTTGATTCCTCAAATTTATAGATGCCACAAGGGCATTAATTAATCCACTTGACACCACCAAAAATTTATAGTGCCTGTCTCTGTTTCTAAACACAATCTTGACAACTTCATCCTTCCTTATTCCTTAACCGGTAATGACCCGCTCTAAGGTCAACCACATAAAGAAAACACTTAGCATCATGCAATTGATAAACATATCCTCTAGGTCAGGGAATCAGTAATTATTCATGACTCTCATCTTAATCAGCTTCTGATAGCCAATACATAGTCTCATAAACCCCTCATTTCTTCTTACTTCAATGACCATCACCCTCCTTTAGAGCACCTCCGTTCGGTCAATATACTCTGACTGTTGACATTTGAAACAGCCTTTTTTTTTGCTTCATCTTAAACATTATTTCAGTGACTTGCTCTCATACTTAAGACATGCTTTACTTGCCTTAGCATAATTCACACCCTCGTGCCTCAATCCACATCATCTACATTTTCTATCTCCTCTTCTTGGTTCTGAACTTTGTCCGGGCTGTTCTTCATCTACTCTCTTCTTACCTTTCTTTTCACCCTTCTAGTTTCATTCCTAGATTCTACCTCCTCTCCGTCCTTGCTCCTTCCTTCTTCCTAGACCTCTTTATTATCTACCTCCATCGCATGGTGTTTCTACTAATACATTAACAATTCTCCTTTAGAGCCTCCTTACTAGCCTTTGGAAAATTATTTTCGAACCCTTTTCAACTTGTTCATCCTTTAGAACTTTTCTATCATCACTTAATAAAGGATAATAATAATAGGCCAACTCGCCAATCACCCTAACATCATTTTCTGCCTTTCTATCCTTCCATTTAGCACGCTAAACGTGTCTCCAACTTACTTTGCAATTTAAGAAAAAATATTTATCATCAACATGTTACCTGAACCTATTCCAATAATATAGGCTCGATAGGTCCTCTTACTGTCTCAACTTGTTTGCACTCGTACTTCCAATCACTTATAACCCTCTTTTTATGTATAGCTGGCAAACATTATTTTCTAATGTTTCCCCACATCTTGTTACTTCAACTATCTTCTCCATTTCTCAAATTCACGTAGTCATCTACACTAGACCATTTCCCTTCCGTGGGATTTAACCCGAGCGGGCATCTTAATAATCTCGAAATCTACCCCCTTTTCTTCCTTCTTCTGGGGCTGTCATAATAGCAGCCACCGGTTGTACCTTTAGAACTCTCATGATCTTTTGTAGAAGTCTCACTAGCTCTTTCTTAAGGTCTTCTTAACCGATTCAACTCTCTGCTTATTCCTTCCACCTACATCCTCAACATTCACCATAGTCACCTCTATTGAGGGTCTCTCTCGATTGGGAACCCTCTCGACTTTTCGTGGAAGGAATAGCATGATAATTGAAATTGCGCACCATGATATGAACCTTCACACTTAAACAGCTAATGGTTTTTCATCATTAAACGACATTTTTTTTCTACAATAATATGTAAATGATACTAATTCCCCATCACCCTTCTCCTTCTCAATAACAACTTTAGGTCCGACTTCAAAAGCAGACTCCACCCCTACCCGTACACCTTCATTAACCATGGAAAAGCCATGACGCTCCTTCAAAATTTTTAGGCTTTAATGACTCTCTCTTAGAATCAATTATTGCTTGTCTTTAGGTATTGCCTTATCAGGAGGGCAATCACGAACAACATGTCATATTTTTCCGAGTGACCTACATACGGGCATCCATCGTCTCCCTTAATAGCTAATTTGATACTTAATTCATGTCATCTCATTCAACTTTCAATCTCTCTATCATTTAGTTAACATCGCTAATTTGGGACTCGAACAGACTTGTCGATCAGTCCCTTTTTCCTCATTACTTGGAAGTAATTTCGCTTTCAAAAGTCCATCAAAACTTTACTCATTCTCACTTTCTGCTCCTCATGTCTGCATTCCAAGTTCACACAATAAAAATGTTCAACCTCATCTATCCTCCCTGTGGTTCTTACAAATTCATTTCCTCCTAGACCTTCATCTCGTTCTTTCATCCCTAATTCAATCTCGTTTACCTTCTCATCAGGATCCTTTTTCAAGATCCGACACCGCAACCTTATCATCCTCAAACCATTCTTGTAAAACTAGGTCAACTAACTCTTTCTTACATTCCCCGTAGCAATAGTTATGCCCTAGCCAACCTCAACCCATATATCTTAGCCATCCCCCTAGTTCAGCCAAATCATCAAAATTCTTCTTCTACTTCTCTCATTGAAAACTTAGGCCTTCCACCAGATACTTCAAAAGACTACAGAATCATTTGCCTAAGCTATGATACCAACTTGTGACACCCTCAACTCTGGTGACATCATCGGGCTGAGTTATCAACGATAATCACTTAAAAAAAACCCTGTGCTGAATACCGAGCAAGTACATCCTTATACATCATTAATAGACGCTCCAAAATGCATCTTTATAAAAACTTTTCTTACAAACATACGTCATATTGCAGCGGAAGACTTTCAAGTCTCTAAACAACATAAATTATTATAACCTAACATACGACTGTAGTCTTGTGACTCTTATCAACCTATCTCGCAGCTGAATCTTTATCTCACCATTTTTAGCTTGTCTTACCTCACACAACGTATCCCCTTGCTCAACTTTTCTAACTTATTTCTCTTCCCTTCTCTAGAGGGTTCTCCTTGACCAACCGTACAGCCTGCACAATACAACATAAGGAATGAGTGAAAATCACCCAGTAAAGACAACACGAGGAGTATCGTGTACAAATGATTCAAAAGACTTAGAAGAATAATAATCATCTCGACGATAGTAACGAATCAAGAGTAGTCAATAAATTTCAGTATCAATGTGGTTGTCAAACGATATGTTCTTTCGTTAGACTGAGCGGCTTTAAGGCCCAACAGAACAACATTATTGCCACCTCCTCATGGACAAGACTGGCTGATTGACCAACTATGCAAGTGAACCCAAAATCCAAGGTCATAAAGAAAAACATCATTGAAATACAAATCATTAAAATCATCAACATCAAAAGAAAATCAAATGCGATGGACATGGATACGACGGACAGGACTCAACCAGACACGACAGACTCTGTTCGAGCGACATTCATCCTCTTTGGCCAGTGATCATACTTCATAATAGGCCATCCTCCTCATATTGATGTCCCATTTTACGGGATGTTCATCTCAGTCTTAAGTAAATAAAAGAGACACTATCAACAAGAAGGGAACTCATTAGAGTGCTTTCCCTAACCACCCAGCATGACCTCATCAACGGGGAGTAATAAGGGAAAATTTATTCCACCTTAAGTCCTTAACAATACAGCTCAACAAGGAATACCAGATGAGAAGATTAACCGGTGTACAAACTTAACAACAAGAGTTCAACGTAACATCATCAACATGGCAGACTTGAGAGATGATTACTGCAAGCCCCCAACAACGTTCTTATATAAAAGAAATGTCGACTACCAATAAGCACTGACATTTTACAAAACGACCTCAACAACATCATTATCAATGATAGGGCGGACTCGAGAGAAGTTTGCCACAAGTCCTCAATGGTGTTCTCAAAGAGAAGAGATATCAGCTATCAATAACTGCCGACATCTCACAACAACCACATGATAACCCCTACGCAACATCATCATCCACTTCAGGTATGCTAATCGAATCGGCCTTGAAAAGACGAGAGAGGGTTCTCAATCAAGAGGATCCTCAATAGAAGTGATTATGGTGAATGTCGAGGATGTAAGTGGAAAGAATAAGTAAGGAGTTGTATTACGCCAAGAAGACCTTAAGAAAGATCTACTGAGACTTCTACAAAAAGACCGTGGGAGTTCCAACAGTACAACAGGTGGCTGCTACTATGACAGCCCCAGTAAAAGAAAGAAAAGAATGTGGATCTCAAAACTTTCAGGATGCCTACCCGAGTGGAATCTCACAGGAGGGAAATGCATGGTTATGTGTGTACAGTTACGTGAATTTGAGAGATGGAGAAGGTAGTGAGGTAATAAGATGGAGAAAAACATCAAAAAGATGATTTTCACTAGTCATATGTACAAGAGGAGTTCCAACTTGTTGAGAACAGACGATAACAAGTTGAGGAGAGTAGCTTATTTGGCCTGCGTTATCCCGAATAGGTGCAGGTATATATATATATATATATATATATATATATATATATATATATATATATATATAATATAGAGCTTATGTTGCAGAGCAAGTTGGAGACATGTTTCTCGTGCTAAATGGAAGGATGAAAGGCAGAAAAGTATATCAGAAATTTGGTGAGTTGGCCCAATTTCCCTCATTAGGTGATGAAAGAAAAATTTAAAAAGAAGAAAATGAGGAGAGTTGGATAATAATCCTTAAAAAGGGACAGGTTAGGAGGTTCTAATGGTGAATTGCTTCGAAAGTAACAGAAAAATTGAGTGGTGGAGGCAGGGAATAAAGAGGTCTAGGAAGAAAGAAGGGAGCGAGGACGAAAAGAGGTAGAATCCATGATTGAAACTAGAAAAGTGGAAAGAATTGTAAGAAGTAAGTACATGATAAACATTCTGGACAAAGTTCAGGAAAAAAAGGAGGACATAGAAAATGTTGATGGTGCGGAATGGGGCACGAGGGTACGGACTTTGTTATGGTAATTGCAGAATGCCTTACATATGTGAGTAAGCCATTGAGCTAATGTTTAAGATGAATTAAAAGAGGCTGTTTCAAATGTTAACAACCAGGGTATATTGAATGGAGATGCTCTAAAGGAGGGTGATGGTCATTGAAGTAAAAACAAAAGAGGGGTTTATGAGACTATGTATCGATTATCAGAAGCTGAATTAGGTGACAGTCAAGGATTATTACTCATTGTCTGACTTAGATGATAAGTTGATCAGTTGCAAGATGCTAAGCATTTTCTTTCTAAGACTGGCCTTAGAACGGGTCATCACTACTTAAGGATAAAGAAGGATGAAGTTGTCAAGATTGTGTTTAGAAACAGAGACGGACATTATGAATTCTTGGTGATGCCATGTAGATTAGTTAATGCCCCTATTGCATCTATGAATTTGATTAATCAAGTCTTTTGAGAGTACTTGACCACTGTGTCGTTGCCTTACTGGTGACCTTATGATTGGTACTAAATGCAAAGAAGAGCTTGCGCAGTGGCAAGTTTGACAAATTTTAAGAAAGCTAAGTTGTATGTCAAATTCAAGGAGTGTGAATTTTGACTTAAAAATCTAGATGTATGGGGTTGATACGGAAGCATGTTAGGAGATCTGAGAAAAGTTGAAAGGTGTCAATGAGGAACGTCATAAAAATCAATGTTGAGATTAGTAGCTTCCTAAGACAATCTCTCTAAGATGCCCTGTTGATGAAAATTGACTACGATGATTACTATGCCAAGTCCATCAGAATGTGAAAAACTCGAAGTCCAAGTTTGAGGAAGGAGAAGAGGAAGTAACTGTCCGTTTTACATAAAAATACGAACGCTTTCTGATTGGATCAAGGGAGCAAAAGGATAAGATGAAAAGACGCATGAAATCCAGCGAGGTTTCAAAAGAATTGAAAAGGGAATTTTTAGTGTGATGAGGATGGTGATTACAAATATGAAGGTCGGATATATGTTCTGCCTAATGCAAATTGAGGGGAGGAATTATAAGGGTACTCATAGTTTGAGGTACAGATTCACTCAGGGGAGACACAAATGTACTGTGAGTCCAGTCCAAATTTTGGGTGGCCTAGCATGAAGAGGGATATATGAAAGTTTGTATCCTGATGATTGACATGCCAACAGGTAAAATCGGATCATGAAAAGATCGTCGAATAGTGCAACCACTCTTTGTACTTGAGTGGAAATGGGAACACATTACGATGGATATTTGTGCTAATGGTTACCACAAACAACTAAGAGATATATGTCTATCTGGGTTGTAGTGGATAGGTTGATTAAGGTGTCCTGATTTATTCTTATCCAGGAATAATATTCTTCTAAACGACTTGCCCAAACTTATATTAAGCGAGTGTTTAGTCATTATGGAGTTCCAGTAACTACTGTGTCCAATAGAGACGCAATGTTCATCTTTAGAATTGGGAAAAGTTTTCAAGAAGAAATGAAAATGAAGTTGACCATGAGGACAACCTTTTATCTCAGACGGGAGGCCAGTCGTGACGTACGATATAAATATTGGAAGAGTGTTGAAGGCCTGTATTATTTATTTTGGCAGAGCATGGGGTGAACAGTTACCCTTAGCGAATTCTCCTATAACAAAGGTTATCAATCGAGCATAGAAATGGCTTTTTATAAAGTGTTGTATGGATGAAGATGTCACACGCCTATTTGTTGGATCATAGTTGGAGCAAAAATTGTTTCCCACGAAACTGTGCAAAGAAATTAAAGACAAGGTGAGGGTTATTTGATAGGGAATTACTATTGTGCAGAGCTAGCAAAAAAGCTATGTTGACAAGAGGCATATAATGCTAGAGTCTGAAGGAGGTGACCTAGTAATTGTTATAAGTGTCATCGTGGAAAGGAATCATGTGATTCAGAGAGTGAAGAAAGTTAAGTCCGAGGTTCATCGGACCTTTTAAAATCCTATCTAGGATTGGTAAGATAGCATATAGGCTTGATCAATGTCCAGGATTGAGTCAATTGCATAATGTGTATCACATGTCAATGTTGAGGAAATATGATCTCGTTTTATGCATGGGATCTAATTGGAACAGGTTGAAGTTCGAGATAATATCTCGTACCATGAGGCACTGATAAAGGTGGTTAATAAAGAGGAACATGTATTACGTTCCAAGGTACTACCGGTGGTCAAAGTTATCTGGAAAAATCACACGACAAAGGAAGCCACATAAGAATTCAAAGCGTTGATGCAGCAGAGATATCCGCATCTATTTACAGAATGAGGTTTGTCCCTATTTTGAGGATAAAATTTATCTAAGGGAAAATACCATAAATTAATCTAATCGTGAATTAGATTAATTAAAGGGGGTTACATTTATTAAGTAGCATCATTTTGATGATAATTAGGTGTTAGGGGGTTAAATGATGGTTTATGTTGTCTTGGGGTCAAAGTATAATTTTTTCAAAGTAGAGGGGTCGAAATGCAAATTTGAAAACTTTAGGGGCCAAAGTGAATTTTTGAAAAGTTGGTGTGAAGTGTCACAATCTTGGAGAAAAAAGGGTCTAAGCTTGCCACCTCCTACTTAATTTTATGCTGACTAAGAAAGAAATAAATAATAAAGTGATTGGTGGATAACGATTAATGAAGGGATATTATAAAAGAAAATTGTGGTGTGAAAAACACAGATAAAGGAAACTCGTAAACAATGGCGGGAACAGTGACCGAAGAATAGAAGAAGAACACAGAAAACAGAGGAGAAGAGAAGAAAAACCGAAGAATAGAAGAAGAACACAGAAAACAGAGGAGAAAAAGAGAAGAAAAAGTGTGGAAGAAGAAGAAGAAGAAGAAGAAGAAGGAGAAAAGAAAACCCTAAATCTAATAGGGTAATCCCTTTAATTTCAGTCATTAATTGTGAAGAATTTGGGGTTAATTTGGATGAATAATTCGTGCAGTATCTATATGTATAGGTCACTGTGTGTATATGGGTTCGGAGGGAGAGAAATTATGATGAATTTTTGTTATAGTTAGTGTATATAAGTAAGAGCTTAGAATGGAAAAGAAGAAAAAATAGTTAGGGTTCCATGTTCAGTGTGTGTTCTAAGTGTTGGTGTATGGGTGTGTTATCGGTGAAGTGGTAGGTGAATTTTAAGCGGGTTGATGTATTGTAATGTGCGTTAAAAAGGTGTTAAAACATGGATTATGGTGGGTTGTTCAGGAAAGTGGAAGAAAGTGTGGAATTTGTGTGGATTTTGCAATCGACAGAGAGGGGAAGAGAGGTTGAAGACGACAACTATGTGTTTGAGGTGAAATAGTGTGTCTTGATGTGAACAATAACCGTAAGTGTCGCTAAGGGTAAAAATTAATCAGTTTAAAATTTGAATTTTTTAAAATAGTTATGGTCATATTTAGTCAAAGTGCGAAAAAGAGACCCTAGTTATTTTTAGGAGACTTGTATGTGGAAAATTTTTGAATATTTCTGAGGTCGGGAAGGGAGTTAACAGATGCGATGAGTTTGGAATTTTATGGTGAAATTTAAAATATCAAACTGGTGCAGTTTTGTGCAAATATTTTATGAGGACTTTACGATGCCGAGATGTTCCATTTTCAAAGATTTCGGGTCGTTCTGAAGTTGAAAGCTATTTGACTAAACTGGCTTTTAAGCGCTCGGTCCAGATACCGATTCGAGATTTTCGGGCAAAAATTTCTTAAAATAATTTTTAGCTCAAAAATGACCTTGGTACTCTTAAAATAGCGTTTTAAAGTGGTTTTGAGATTTTTTTGGTACCAAAAACTCTTAGAGGCATTTTGGTAATTTGCCATCCGGAGGAAGGGTATTTCGGTGAGTTGCCTATAAAATTTTTGAAGGACTTTTCGGTCCGGGAAGGGGTGTAAGACATCTAAAAGGCTGTTTTGAAGTAGTTTTGAGATGTTTGTTGGGGCCAGGGGTTGTTTTAATTTTCCCTTTAAAATTTTTTGAAGGATTATTGGTCTATAAATGAATGTAGTACTTCTAGAAAGGATTTTAAAACAGTTTTGGGGTGTTGGTGGTGTAGCGGCCATCAGGGGATATTTTGGTAATTTGCCACGTTAGCGCTAAATTTTGGGCACGCGCGTTATTAAGCGCCCGGAGTGGCGGAAAGTGAAGAATGGTGCTAATAAATCGAATATGAGAGGGTTGTTATAATGAATTAATAAGGCTAGATTAAGGATCCAGTTAACGGATCGCATTAACTAGCTGTTGCAAAATGCTATGAACGGTTAAATGGAAGGGGTAGAATAAAGAGTGCGTATATGTTTGAACAATGTCTAACGAGCAAGGTATTATTTGACTAGGTGATGCCTCTCGTTGCAATCAGAAGTTGTGAGTTGCTTCGGCTATAAGCCAATGAGGTAAGGACAATGCAGTTCTGACATGCTAATTCATTGTTTCGATTAGCATGCCATGTTAATGACGTTTTTGTAGAGTCTTGTTGTTATGATTTGACGCCAATAGTTATTGTGACCGGTATTTGTTGAATTATGTTGTTGAGGACTTACCATAGAGTAATTTCCCTTAGTCCACCCCGTTAATGAAGTTTGGTAGATTCGATTAGCATACATGAGGTTGGTGATGATATTGCGTAGGGGTTGTTGTGTGGTTGTTATGAGACATCGCAATTATTGATAGCCGATATCTCTCTTGTTTGAGAACACCATTGAGGACTTGTGGTAAACTTCTCCCGAGTTCACCATGTCATTGATGATGATGTTGTAGAGATCATTGCGTTGTTGCTGTGAAATGTCGGCACCTATTGGTAATCGACATTCCTCTTATATAAGAATGTTGTTGAGGGCTTGTGTTGATAATGTTACATTGAACTTTTGTTGTTAGGTTTGAACACCGGTTGATCTTCTGATCCAGTATTCCGGGTTGAGTGGTGTTGTTGAAGACATAAGGTGGAATAATTTTCCCTTAGTCGTTGATAAAGCCTTGTTGTTTAGTTGTAACGTGGTAAGGGACAAAGTGGTGAGTCCCCTCTTATTGATAGTGTCTCTCTTAAATTACTTGACACTGAAAAGAATACCCCCATGCAATGGGGCATCAATAAGTTCAATACCAGTGAAAGTGGAGTAACTGGTGACCAGTGAAAGTAAAGTATCTGGTAGTCAGTGAAAAATTAAGTAACTCACAAAAGAATAAAGCGCGTTAGAGTCTGTCGGTCAAGTCAAGTTGAGTCTGCATTTGCAATTGATTTTTAATTGATAATGTTGATTTTTACTATGTATATTTCCAATGATTAGCATTGCGTTACTGTTTTCTTTTGCATTACACCTGCATAGTCAATGTCTGTCATGTCCTTGTTCAAGTTGAAATGATGATGTTCTGTTGGGCCTTGAAGCCGCTCAGTCTAAGCAAAGAAAAAGATCGTTGACAATTATGTTGATGCCAAAAATTTGTTGCAACTCTTGATTCATTGCTATTGTTGAGATTATTATTATTCCTCTGACTCTCTTGAATCACTTGTACACTCTCGTTGTTGTCTTTACTGGGTGATTTGCGCTCATTTCTTATGTTGTGTTGTGCAGGCTATTATACTGGCCAAGAGGAACCCTCAAGGAAGGGAAATGCGATAAGCTACAAAAGTTGAGCGAGGCGAGACCAGCTAGAAGGGATAAGATGAAGGTTGAGCTACGAGGTATGTGGAGAGGAGCTACACGACTACAGTCATGTATTAGGCTGTAAACATTCATGTGGTTTAGAGACCTAAAAGTCTTCCACTGCAGCAAGATTTATGTTTGTAAGAAATTTTTTTGCAAGGACGCGTTTTGGAGCGTCAATTAATGACTTATCATGTATTAATGTGTAGCTGCTCTGTATTTTGCATAGGGTTTGATTGTGATTATGATCGATAACTCAGCCCGATGATGTTACCAGGGTTGAGGGTGTCGCAGTTCTACCCTTGGTTTTGATAGGCTTGTCATTTTTCTAGACACTTGTGAGTCATTTTTTTTTATTTTTCCTTACTAAATAAGATGGTGAATCCTGAAAATTCTTTTTTGGGGGATTTTTTTCGAGGCGGTGCGCCACACTCAGGTTTTTAGAACTAACCAATTAGATCATGGGTCACGATGCCAGGACGTCATTCCATGACCCCGTCGCCCAGACGCCACTCCGCGACCCCAGTCGCTCGGACGTCACTCTGCCGTGCTCGTACTTAGCGCCGCTGATATAGCCGTGCCCCCAGGCTCTCTGTCACTCTACAGTGCCCTCGGCACCATACTCACTCCGCCGTGCCCGTGCACTGCGCCTCTGATATAGCCGTGTCCCCAGGCTCTCTTTCACAATGTCGTGCCCCCAGGCACCATACATACTTCATTGTGCCTGTGCGCCATCTCCATGATAAGTGCCCCGACACAAGGTATGGTTTTGCGACGGTCGTCACCGCGCCTGTGCTCCACTTCCATGACATGTGCCCCCAGCACTAGGTATGGTCGCAACAATCGTCGCTGCGCCCGTACGCCACTTCCATGACATGTGTGCCCCCAGTACCAGGTATGGTTTTGCAACAATCGTTGCAGTGCCCGTGCGCCACTTCCATGACATGTGCCCCCGGCACCAGGTATGGTCTCGCGACGGTAGTTGCCATGCCCGTGCGCCGCAATCATGTTACAGGTCCCCCGGCACCACACTTATTCACCACACCATGCGCCCCCGCTAAGGACATGGAACATGCTCTGACCCACTCTCCGGAGTGTGCCCGCTTGTAGTGCTCCAGCATGAGGACCCCCCTGTAGCGGGATAGGCTCGTTACCACAAAGCCATCGCCGCCACGGGATGTGCTTGTTACAACAAAGCCATCGTCGTCTTCATTCCGGGGGGCTTCGCTCCTAGTGCTCAGGTACAACGACCCCTCGTAGCGGGATGGGCTCGTTACCACAAAGCCATTGCCGCCATGGGATAGGCTCATTACCACAAAGCCATCACCGTCATCATTCTAAGGGGCTCCGCTCATAGTGCTCCGGCACGAGGACCCCTCGAGCGGGATGGGCTAGTTACCATAAAGCCATCGCCATATGGGATGGGCTCGTTACGACAAAGCCATCGCTGCATTCTAGGGGGCTCCGCTCGTAGTGCTCCGGCACGAGGACCCCTCGCAGTGGGATGGGCTCGTTACCACAAAGCCATCGCCACCACGGGATGGGCTCGTAATCACAAAGCCATCGTCGTCTTCATTTCGGGGGGCTCCGCTTGTAGTGCTCAAGCACGAGGACCCCTCACAGCTGGATGGGCTTGTTACCATAAACCTATCGCCGTCTTCATTCCAGGGGGCTCCATTTGTAGTGCTCCGGCATGAGGACCCTTTGCAGCGGGATAGGCGACTCCTTCGGGACACTATCTCCTTCAGGGTGTCTTCATGAATGGCCTACGTGCTCCGGCACTGGGGACTTGCGTCAGCACCCCTATAGACTATGACCCCCGAGTCGCTCTGAGACGGGAGCAGGTCTTCGAAGGGCATCACGCCTAGTCCGCTGGCAGTTAGGCGTCGGGTCTTCCCCACCACTGCCAGGCCTGTGGGACTCTGCAGGGGCTTGGATTGGTGGCTGGATCAAGGGGTTCTCTGGCCACACCGACACTGTGGGTGCCAGTCTTTCTAGACAGACAAAGCGATGATGTGCGGGGCAGGCCAGGTGAATATGCAATTCGACAGTCCGTGGATCACCGGCAGCTGTGGACCCCTCAGTGACGTGTCATTCTCGGGGAGCTCCACGTGTCGGTTGATGACATCATCTCAAGCTCTATAAATAGAGGACTTGAGAATTCATTTGAGACTCTTGGACATTTTCTGACGGTTGGACATTCTCAGAACATTTTTTACTTTCTCACTCTAGAATCCTAGAAAGAGAAACATACACGACCCTGACTCTGGACCTAAGCATCAGACTGTGACTGTCATCATGTATTCACCCTGCACCATCGCCCTCACAGCCCTGCCACCCTCAGGCTCTATCTGGGAAGCCTTTGGTCTCTACCCTTGCTCCACCCTTGCTATGTCCCACATCAACATACTTGGCATCTGACTCGGACTGCATTCCTTGTGGCACCTCCATGTCGACAGCAAACCCACTTTCCTTGGAATCATTTTGGCAACTCTGTTAGGGAGTTGAGCATCGCAGTGCAGTTCATCCCTTGCTCGACACACCCAAGCAACAATGTCTTAGCAATGCGGGCTACCAGGACTATTAGTCATAGCCTCAACCCAGCCATCCAAGAGGCCGTCATTTTCCAGACTTTGAAAATTTTCAAGCTACATTGCTCTTGCCTATGTATACTGACACCACCCTTGATACCATCACCCACTCCCTTAGGGGCTTCACCCCTTTCGAACCCCTTCAGCCTCACATCCCATACAGACTTGGTGCGTGGTGTGTGGGGTGGCTCAAGCCACATTACTAAGTCTCGACTCTATCAGTTGACACTCCCCCAGGTCTCGCAACTGCCTCTGCCAGGTACGCATGCAACACGCCTCACCAACCCTCCCCTACCTATGTCACTCAGTCGGTCATCGATGCCAGCCCATCACCCTGAGTCCCCCATCCTGCTCATCTCAACCTCTCGTGCTTGCGGTCGCATGACCTGTGAGAACCCAACATTCTATATGATTTGGTTACATATTTAAGCACGATTAGATAAATCATTTTATGTGAAATGGTGAAAACTCTAGCTGGGAGTAATCGGTTGTTGACCAGACTGCCTGTTAATTATTTTGTTTTTTTGCAAAGAATTGTGCCACCTCGTCCTTTGAGCCTTGTCGTGCTTGTTAAGTGGCACGACCGTGTCTTGTCACGTCATCCTTTGAGCCTCGTCGTGCTTGTTAAGTGGCACGACCATGTCTTGCCACCACATGCTTAACGCCTCGTCGTGCTTGACTTTTCCACCTCTTCACCTCCACTTGATACCTCCTACTTGCTTCTAATAACATTTAAAAGACCTAATTGACATGCTTGAATCTTCTTACCTCGTTTTTGATAGAAAAGTGCAAGAAAAGCAACCAAAAACCTCACAAAATCTAGAATTAAGGCTTGTTTTTTAAAGGGACCTTAAGCAGTTGATTTGGAAAGTTTATATGAGCTTCAAACAGTATTTCAAACTTGTTTTGAGGAGTATTTTGAAGGTGTTTCAAATCTAAAAATTTGGTTCTTTCATTTCTTATTTAAGGTAAGATAGTTAAAGCTTTTTAATGGGATTTTAAGACATGAATATGGATATATGCCATGCAAGCATAATTCTTTAGCATGAATTCTTTGTCAAATTTCTGAATACCTATTAGAGACTTGTTCATAAGTGAATCTATTCATGTTTAACATATTAGATGTTATGGAAGACGTGAAATAAGTTATGATACGTACGAATTATGAGATTATATCAAACTAGACAAGATTAGAATATGGTTTTGGACATGTTTGTTAAGTTCTATATTGGAAGCTAATTTGCTGAATATAAATGATTATATTACATGGTCAAGATGTTACGAAGATGATGTTACATGATGAAGGTGACTTCATATTTGATAGTTAAGTTATATAGTGCAAGTAAATGATTATATTACATGATGAAGGTGACTTCATATTTGCTGAATATAAATGATTATATTACATGGTCAAGATGTTACGAAGATGATGTTACATGATGAACTGCTTAATGTGATTGAATTATAATAGCATGGCTTATCAATATTCTTGAGTTGAAAGTTACATTAAATGTCTTTGATTATCTTATTGAGCCAGTGGGCTGACGAGTTTTTACCCATAATATTTTAGATCAAGGAGCCAGTCCCTCGAAAGGCAAGGAAAAGGTGTGAGGCACGGTGAGAAGACGGGCAAGGGGAGCTTGTACATTTGTGAACTAAGTTGTACCTGAATAGAGCACTATGTTGATTCTGAGATCTGGCAGAGAGTTTACTACGTGTGTTTTGTAAAAGTAAACTCTTTAGTTTTGTACAATATGGTTTAATTACAAACTGGTTGTAGAATGAGTTGTATTATCAAGAGCGCAGAGCGCGAAATCAAGGAAACAATAGAGAAAAGGCCAACGAAGGGACTCAAAGAAGGAATAATTCTGAGTTCAATATTGAAGGTCAGGATGGGCATAACCTGCAGGTAAATGTAGAAGAGCACTCCATTGGAAATAATAATCATGTGATGAATAGTAGATTACTAAAGGCTTGTCAGATACTCCAGCAAGTTGTAGATGAAATGAGACAAATGGGTGGAAATCCCCCTTTAGATACAAATGTGCAAGATGTAGTGAATGAGGGTAATGTTAGAGGTGGTCACAAGAGATGTTGAATACTGCTCAGGTGTTGGGAGATGGGGGTCTTACCCTTGACAGGTTAATTTGTTAAACTGATAAAGAACCCATTTTTTGGGAAGCCTGATCTAATAATAGCTGAGGAATGATTGGCTAGAGCGGAGAAATTCTTGATACCGCTAGGATTCCAAATTCTCAGAGATTGGTGTATACTACCTTTATGCTAGAGGCTAGTGCAGAAAGATAGTGAAAATTGTTATCTATGAAGTGGAAGTGGGAAGGAGTCCCATCAACCTGGGAAAACTTTAAAAGAGAGTTCACTAATAAGTATGTTCCAGCGGTGACCCAAGAGAAGAGAGAAGTAAATTTTATAAAGTTTGAACAGCGAAATATGTCAGTATCAGTTTATGAATCACAGGTTACTGACTTAGCTAGATTTTGTCCGCATCTGGTGGATACAGAAGAAAGAAAAGTAAGAAATTTTGTTAAAGGTTTAAATAAGGATCTTCGGGATAAGTTGATCCATTTGCAGTTACAAACTTATATGGTAGTTGTTGATAGAGCACTGGCTATTGAGAACGATTTGGAAAAGCAAAAGAATGTTGATACAGAGCTATTTAGAGTACCATTATACGGTGGACAGGGAAACTGTAATAGTGGGAATGTGAACCCTGGTCGAAGGGGTCAAGGGAATACTTGGCAGGAAAATTTTCAAAGGGTTTTACAAGGAAGAAATTGTAATTACTTTGTGTTCCCAACCTATTCTGGTCGTACCCAAGGGCCCAATAAGGGTCCCATTTCACGCGAACATGTCAACGGATTCAACAGTCAATTCTTCAACGCTTCGAACCGGTCAAAGTGCGGGAGCCCAAGTCACGTGCATTCTTTGCTTCACACGCCTCACGTTCGACTTAGTCACCAATTATTTTACATCAACGTCACTCACGGAAGCACGTTCGTCACACCAAAACTACCCGAGAACTTCTTCACCAAAAACATCGACCGATGGCGCAACCAGGGCAACGGGGTCAAGGGGCAAAGGCCTTGGCCAACCCCATGGGGTCGGCCTCGGCCTCCCATGGGAGGTTGGCTTTGGCCTTCCCACCCGGTTCTTCACTTTTCGCACAAGGTCCTTTTTTGCACTTTGTTCACTGCGTACACTTTGTATGTGACTCTAGCACCATGTTCGTCACATGGGTATGATTCACGTCGACACGATCGTCGCAACGCAACTTTTGGATTCGTCATCGCTCATCAAAGAACCTACCGTCGCGTGCCCGAAGTTCACCCAAAGGGGGAGTGGCCTTGGCCTCCCTTCATAAGAATTGGCCATTGGCCTTGGCCACCCCTTAGGGTCGGCCTCGGCCTCACCAAGGGGTCGACCTCGGCCTCCCCAGGGGTGGTGGCCTTGGCCTTCCCCCAATCTTTGGCCTATGGCCTCCCCTCCCACGCGCACTTGTTTTCTCAAGTCTTTGCACCTCCGCTATGTTTACGGACGTTCGTACATCAACCTCGCGACGTCCGTCGTCCATCAACCTCGCGATGTCCATCGCGCATGAACCTCGCGACATCCGTCGTCTGCGACCGCGCATCGCTCCCGCGATGCCCGTCGCCCAAAGTCGCGCACTACCACCGAATGACCAATCACTGACGACCGCGTACCATCACTTCCAACTTTGTCATTACTACATGTTGCATTCATCATCTTGTTATGATAGGTACACTCAGCTCAAATCTCATCTTCGGGACACCCGACGTGTGCCCGTGCACCGTCTCCGCGACATTCGTCGCCGCGCCCATGCGCCATTCTTATGACGTGTGCCTCGGCACCAAGTATATGCTTCGCGACCTTCGTCGCCACGCCCGTGCGCCAAGATACGTGCCCTCGGCACTAAGTATAGCTTTGCGACGTTCGTCACCACGCCCGTGCGCCATCTTCATGATACGTGCCCACGGCACCAACTATAGCTCCGCGACGTTCGTCGCCGCGTCCGTACGCCATCTTCATGATACGTGCCCCCGGTACCAAGTATAGCTCCGCGACGTTTGTCGCCGCACCCGTGCGCCATTCTCATCATGCGTGCCCCTAGCACCAACTATAGCTTCGCGACCTTCGTCCCCGCGCCTGTGCACCATTCTCATCATGCGTGCCCCCGGCACCAAGTATTGCTTCACGACGTTCGTCGCCGCACCAATCTCATGACATGTGCTCCGGCACTGGGGGCTTGCGTTGGCACCCCTATGGACTATGACCCCCGGGTCACTCCGAGTAGGGAGCATGTCACGACCCGAACCCACGAGTAAGCCCGTGTGCTAGGCACGTGACCGGCCGCAGGCCCATTCAAACACCTGTCAGGGCTCTGCTAGGCCTTACTGCAATCCTGTGACTCCAAATTTAATTCTAATTTATGGACCTCCAAAACATTTAAATAAAACTCTCATTACATGTCTTTAAAACTTATAAAGAGAACTCTAGGAGACCTAGGCTCCTTACATTAGTTCAAGCATAACGTAAATTTACATAGACTAAAGTGTTCGAATAGTAGGCCCTCATTATTCTAAAATTTCTCTTCGGGCATAACTCCCCCGTGTGGCTCATACAGCTCCACTTCCCTCGAGTAGTCACCTGAAAAATAAGGAATGAGAGAAAGCCCAGCAAATACACCAGCCATGTTCCTAAAATAAGTTTGGAATTTCTAAAACATGCCATGGGTTTTCTTTCAACAAATCAAACATTCAATTATTGTCATTCGTAAAAACGTCCTTCATATACATATACACATATACATGAAATTTCAGAAGAAAAGATTTTCAAATCTGAGTACAATCATCGTTCATTCCATTCACATCAAAAACATATATTTCTTTTCGTAGGTATGCTGCGGTCAGCGTACGAGCCCCCCTGACTAGGGCCCGAAATCCCTCCTACACCCGGGATAAAATAATCATGTGGGCGCAAGGACGCACCACCAGCCATAGTACTATGCATCAACGTATGAGCCCCGTTGACCAGGGCCCGAAATCCAACATTCCCCCGTTGGATATGGGGCACAGCAACCAAGACAAGTTTCATTGCTCATTAACATGTACTCAGTAAAATTTTATGACTCACACGACATTCCATGGCATTCTTTCAAATTACATTTCTCATCAAATATTTTAGAATAAAACATATGCAGAATAAATCTTTGGACTTCAATTGATCAAAACATAAATACATATTGTAGTTTTTGCAAATAAATATACGGAGGAACATGACAGGGGTACTTACCTGGATAGCTACGCAATACTGCCAAACCTCGATTAATATTCTCTGAATAAACCTAGATTGGCATTCCATATGTTAGAACACAATCTATACTACAATACTATAAACCTAATATCAACTACCCACCCCATGCTCACTTCTAACTCCGAAATCGCACAATTCCAGGCGCGCCTCGCATGCGGCCAACTTACCCGAAAATCCCGTACACTCCTTAATGTGTAATGATGCTCTAAAATTTTATGGCTTAAATCATTAATAAAAGTCAAAATATGAATTTTCTGAATTTTCAATATTTTCGAATTAAAAATAATTTCTTTAAATATAATAAAAATCCAATAATAGCCAATATTTACTTCCAGTGGCAAAACAAGTCCCATAATTTTTATAAGAAGTTTAAAAATATATAAAAATTATAGAAATTGAAATCAGAATTTAAAAGACATAAAAACTATTTCTTTATTTTTCGTTTTGCTAAATTCAATGCGATACTGAAAATGATAACAAATCGATTCCAAAAATCATCAAATTTATACGGAGTCTTTATTATACTATTTAAACACTACTCTAATTTTTCCCAGAACATTTTCAGGGTTTAAAGACTCCAAAAGAATTTTCCAAATCTGAAATTATAGAAAATACTATAAATTCATACGATCTCAGAAAATTACAAAATTTTGCCACGAATTCTAATATGGTCTAACGTATTATACTGTAAATTTTTACATGCTAACGATAACTGTGCGTTTTCTATGCATGTCGGACCTAACGCTAACCCAATTATCCGTTCCGTATTTCTCTTCTTTCTTCCCTTTCTGTGCTAACTCTAATCTCACCCTAACATATACTGATACACAGCAGACCATTGCACACACTCTCCTTCACTGCGCACCCTCATCACTCCTTTAACACACATATATGCACGCACTTGATATATATACTTACATTACCCAAACACACACACCCAGCACACACATGCACTCACTGCAAAACACTCTTCAGACCCAAGAGCATACACCCGCATACATACACTACACACACACACATATAAACCCACACACACACAACTACTGCCTCACGGCAGTAGCTTCTCTTCTCTCTCTTCTTCTTCCTTTGTTCCAAACCCACCTGCACATGTATATATGCACACACAGGCACCCATTTGCAGGCATAACACACACATACACTTCACCCACATATACATTCACTCACACACACAGCTGCTTCGGCAGCTTCGGCAGCTTCATGCCCCCTCTAGCACACTTGTATACACACCCAAAAACACACGCACACAGCTGCCTTTGGCAGCTACACACACACATATGGGCACACAAACACACACCATTATACCCTGCACACAAGCACCCAGTCACAGCCTACCCTGCACACAAGCACCCAGTCACAGCCACCATGGCTGTGACCTTCTCCCTTTCTCCTTCAACACATCCATGCACACCCATACACTCACAAACAAAAATCTCCACTCCTAGTCTACTCTCGGCAGTCTTCTCCATGCCCCTTCCTCACTGTCATAAACCCATATGCTTACGGATATATACACAAACACATAGATAAGAGACAGGTCTTAAGGAACCCTTCCCACAAAACTCTCACGGCAACCCCTTACAAACCCCCATAAACAAGGCATAGATCTGAAAATATGGCTAGGAAACTTACCGGAATATGGACCCTTCGCCGGGTTTTGACACAGCTCCTTCCCTTTTCCTCTCTCGGTATCTCTCTTCCTCTCTCGGCCGATCGTGTATGAGTGGGTGTTGGACAGCTGCCTCTACAAGATAAACTTATATAAAACCCTAAATTGGACAACTACCAAAAAGCCCCTGACTTCTGTTAGCCATTTTAATTGTACCCGCTACTTTCTCTTATTATAAATAGGTCCTAATTAACTTATATGCTATAGTTTATGTGTTAGAAAAACTTTAATGGGCTTGTTAAATAACCCCGCTACACTAATCGTCGTTAAAAGTCGTACGTAGAATCATGCTATCTAAAAGAAATTCGTCGCTAAAAGTTGTTGAAAAATATCGACACTAAGAAAAATATATTCGCTACTAAAAATTTAAATAATTCCGAAAAAGTATCGGGGTGTTACATTCTCCCCTCCTAAATGGAATTTGGTCCTCCAAATTTACGTACCTCAGTTTTGGAAAAGGTGGGGATATTTGCTTCTGACTTCATCTTCGCGTTCCCACGTGGCCTCCTCAACCGCATGGTTTCTCCATAGGACTTTTACCAAGGGGATCTTCTTAGTTCAGAGTGTCTGTTCCTTATAATCCAAGATTTGAACTGGTTGTTCGACGTAAGTGCAGTCTTCTCTAATCTGTAAGGGCTCTGATTGTAATACATGTGTAGGGTCTGGGAGGTACTTCCTTAGCACGGACACGTGAAACACATTATGGACGCTAGCTAATTCCGGCGGTAACGCTACACGGTAGGCCAGAGAACCAATTCTATCAAGTATTTCAAAAGGTCCCACATACCTAGGGCTTAGCTTCCCTTTCTTTCCAAATCGTAGTACTCCTTTCATTGGTGACACCCTCAAAAACACTCGGTCGCCCACTTGGAACTATAACTCCCGTTTGCGTATGTCTGCATAACTCTTCTGTCTGCTTTGAACACCACGTAACTTCTCTTTAATAACCCTGACCTTTTCCGAAGTCAATTGCACTAATTCCGGTCCCAACAATTTCCTTTCCCCTACCTTGTCCCAACATAGTGGTGATCTGCACTTCCTACCGTATAAGGCTTCAAAAGGAGCCATCCCAATGCTACTCTGATAACTGTTGTTGTAAGAAAATTTGATTAACGGCAAATGGTCATCCCAACTACCTTTGAAATCTAGTACGCAAGCCCCTAGTAGATCTTCTAATGTTTGGATAGTCCTTTCTGACTGACCATCTGTTCGGGGATGGAAGGCCGTGCTGAACTGTAGCCTAGTACGAATGCATGTTGTAAGCTTCCCCAGAATTTGGATATGAAACGAGGGTCTCTATCCGAAGCGATTGAGACTGGAATGCCATGCAAACGCACTATCTCTTCTACGTAGGTGGTGGCTAACTTGTCCATCGAATAGGTCATCCGGACAGGCAAGAAGTGTGCACACTTCGTTAATCTGTCTACTATTACCCAAATAGCATCATGTCCAGAACGGGTCTTTGGCAATCCTGAAACAAAATCCATAGTGATGTGTTCCCACTTCCATTCTGGTATCGGTAATGACTGTAAAGGCCCGGCGGGTCTTCGGTGTTCCGCCTTCACCTGCTGACATACTAGGCATCTAGATACAAACTCTGCAATCTCTCTCTTCATGTTTCCCCACCAAAAAGTCTCTCGGAGATCCCTGTACATTTTTGTGCCTCCAGGATGAACCGAGTAACCTGATCTGTGAGCTTCTTCTAAGATTTCTCTTTTTAAACTGGGATTACTCGGCACGCAAATCCTATTGCCGAAACGAAGTATTCCCATCTTGCAACTTGTACTCAGATTTGTCTCCTTTCTTTACTTCTTCCATGATCTTAAGTAGATGTTCATCGTTCTCCTGAGCTGTCTTAATTCTATCAATTAGAGTGGGTCGTACTATTAGGTTGTTCAATGAACTGTCCTTGTCTGAGTCTCGGATCCTGACATCCAATTCCAACTTTCTCATATCTTCCAATAAATGCCTCTGTCTTGTAATTAGGGTAGCCATTGACGAAGACGACTTCCTGCTAAGTGCATCGGCAACTACATTCGCCTTTCCTAGGTGATACTGGATGTTGAGGTCGTAATCCTTCAGTAGTTCTAACCATCGCCTTTGTCTCATGTTTAGTTCCTTCTGGGTGAATATGTACTTCAGGCTCTTATGGTCAGTAAAAATCTCATAGGATTCCCCATATAGGTAGTGCCTCCAGATCTTTAAGGCAAAAACTACCGCCGCCAGCTCTAGATCATGGGTTGGGTAATTCTTCTCATAGGGTTTCAGCTGTCTAGAAGCGTAGGCAATTACCTTTCCATTTTGCATGAGTACGCACCCTAGACCCTTATGGGAGGCATCGCTATAGATCGTGAACCCTCCCGACCCACTAGGAAGTGTGAGTATAGGGGCTGTGACTAGCCTTCTCTTCAACTCTTGAAAGCTTTTCTCGCAATCTTCGCTCCAATCAAACTTGACTCCCTTTTGGGTCAGGCGAGTCAAAGGTGTTGCTATACGTGAGAACCCTTCCACAAATCTTCTGTAATATCCTGCCAACCCTAAGAAGCTCCGAATTTCTGTCACCGTAGTTGGTCTATTCCAATCGACAACTGCCTCTATCTTTTTAGGGTCGACCGATATTCCTTCTTTTGATACCACATGCCCCAAGAATGCAACTCTATCCAACCAAAATTCGCATTTCTTAAGCTTGGCATACAATTTCTTTTCTCTTAGAATCTTTAATACCATCCTTAAGTGTTCTTCATGTTCTTCTCTCGTTTTAGAATATATCAATATATCGTCAATGAACACCACCACAATTTGATCCAAGAAAGGTTTGAATACTCGATTCATTAAGTCCATGAATGCCGCTGGGGCGTTAGTCAATCCAAACGGCATAACCAAAAACTCGTAGTGTCCATATCTCGTGCGAAATGTCGTCTTGGGCACGTCCTCTGCCTTGATTTTTAGCTGGTGATACCCCGAACAAAGGTCAATCTTCGAAAACCACTTTGCCCCCTGCAACTGATCAAATAGGTCATCTATGCAAGGTAACGGGTAATGATTCTTTATTGTCACCTTGTTTAACTCTCGATAATCGATGCACAACCTCATTGTCCCATCCTTCTTCTTAACAAACAGCACTGGTGCACCATAGGGTGATGCACTAGGGCGAATGAACCCTTTGTCTAAAAGTCTTGCAATTGTGTCTTAAGTTCTCTTAACTCCATGGGTGCCATACGATAGGGTGCCTTAGATATAGGGACAGTCCTCGGGATCAAATCAATCTGAAATCCAACTTCTCTATCGGGCGGCATCCCCGGCAAATCTTCGGGAAACACCTCCGGGAATTCTCTTACCACTGAAATGTCTTCTAACTTCTGTTCCTTTTGCTGGGTATCTATAACGTATGCTAGGTACCCGCGACAACCTTTCCTAAGGAGTCGGTTTGCCTGTAAGGCAGAAACCATAGGTGGAGGGGGTGCAATACTAGATCCTTGGAAGAACAACTGGTCTTGGCCTGAGATGACCCTTATAAGACCTTGCCAAGGAACTCATAAGTACCTACTTGGCTAGCCCTTTTGAGGGAGGCAATGCCCTGTGGTGGGGCCGTGGACCGGGTCGTTACAGATGGTATCAGAGCCGACTCTCAAAAACTCGGATTGGGCTATCCAGTCGGGTTGCCGATGGTTGGGGAAACGAAGGCAAGCCCGGGTATATCCCACATCAAGAGGATGGTTGGGGCAACGAAGGGTGAGCCCGGTATATCCCACATTGGCTAGAGAGGAAGATTCTGGGCTATGTCTGATTGAGCCTTAACGAGGACGCTAAGGTATAAGGAGGGGAGATTGTAATATCCCACAGCGGATGTGGAATAGTATGAGATGACCCTTATAAGACCTTGCCAAGGAACTCATAAGTACCTACTTGGCTAGCCCTTTTGAGGGAGGCAATGCCCTGTGGTGGGGCCGTGGACCGGGTCGTTACAGAGCAGGTCTTCGGAGGGCATCGCACCTAGTCTACCTGGCAGTTGGGCGTCGGGTCTTCACCACCACTGCCAGGCCTGTGGGACTCTGCAAGGGCTTGGATTGGAGGCTAGATCAAGGGGTTTCTCTGGCCACACCGACGCTGTGGGAGCCAGTCTTTCCAGACAGACAGAGCGACGCTGTGCGGGGCAGACTGGGTGAATATGCGATTCAACAGTCCGTGGAGCACCGACAGCTGTGGACCCCTCGTGACGTGTCACTCCAGGGGAGGGCCACGTGTCGCGTGATGACATCATCATCTCAACCTCTATAAATAGAGGTCTTGAGAATTCATTTGAGAGGGGGGATTTTTGGGACATTTTTAGAACACTTTCACTTTCTTACTCTAGAATCCTAGAGAGAGAAACATACAGGACCCTAACTTCGGACATAAGCATCAGACTGTGACTGTCGTCGTGTATCAACCTATGGCCTCCCCTCCCCTCCCCCAATCTTTGGCCTATGATGCTGTGCCCATCACGCATCAACCTCTCGACGTCCGTCGCGCATGAACCTCGCGACGTCCGTCGGCCATCAACCTCGCGACGTCTGTCGCGCATGAACCTCGCGACATCCGTCGCGCATGAACCTCGAGACGTCCGTCGCGCATGAACCTCGCGACGTCCGTCGCACATGAACCCCACGATGTCCGTCGTCTGCGACCGCACATCGCTCCCGCGATGCCCGTCGCCCAAAGTCACGCACTACCACCGAATGACCCGTCACTGACGACCGCGTACCATCACTTCCAACTTTGTCATTACTACATGTTGCATTCATCATCTTGTTATGACAGGTACACTCAGCTCAAATCCCATCTTCGGGACACCCGACGCGTGCCTGTGCACCGTCTCCGCGACATTCGTCGCCGCACCCATGTACCATTCTTATGACGTGTGCCTCGGCACCAAGTATATGCTTCGCGACCTTTGTTGCCGTGCCCATGCACCATGATACGTGCCCCCGGCACTAAGTATAGCTCCGTGACGTTCGTCACCGTGCCCCGTGCGCCATCTTCATGATACGTGCCCACGACACCAACTATAGCTCCGCGACGTTCGTCGCCGAGTCCGTATGCCATCTTCATGATACATGCCCCGACACGAAGTATAGCTCCGCGACGTTCGTCATCGCGCCTGTGTGCTATTCTCATCATGCGTGCCCCCGGCACCAACTATAGCTTCGCGACCTTCGTCGCCGTGCCCGTGCACCATTCTCATCATGCGTGCCCCCGGTACCAAGTATTGCTTCGCGACGTTCGTCACCGCACCACTCTCATGACATGTGCTCCGGCACTGGGGGCTTGCGTTGGCACCCCTATGGACTATGACCCCCGGGTCACTCCGAGAGGGGAGCAGGTCTTCGGAGGGCATCGCGCCTAGTCTGCCTGGCAGTTGGGCGTCGGGTCTTCACCACCACTGCTAGGCCTGTGGGACTCTGTAAGGGCTTGGATTGGAGGCTAGATCAAGGGGTTTCTCTGGCCACACTGACGCTGTGGGAGCCAGTCTTTCCAGACAGACAGAGCGACGCTGTGCGGGCAGACCGGGTGAATATGCAATTTGACAGTCCGTGGAGCACCGACAGCTGTGGACCCCTCGGTGACGTGTCACTCTAGGGGAACGTCACGTGTCACGTGATGACATCATCATCTCAACCTCTATAAATGGAGGTCTTGAGAATTCATTTGAGAGGGGGGGATTTTTTGGACATTTTCGGAACACTTTTACTTTCTCACTCTAGAATCCTAGAGAGAAACATACAGGTCCCTGACTTCGGACATAAGCATCAGACTGTGACTGTCATCGTGTATTCACTCTGCGCCATCGCCCTCGCAGCACTCCCTCTGTCTGGGAAGCCCTTGGTCTCTGCCCTTGCTCCGCCCTTGCTATGTGTCACATCATCACACTTGGCATCCGAGTCAGACTGCATTCCTTGTGGCACCTCCACGTCGACTGCGAACCCACTTTCCCTGGCATCACTTTGGAAACAGTCAGGGAAGAGGTCGAGGTAATCAAATGAGTGGTTATACTAGTAGTTAAGCTAGCTTTGCAGCTTCATCTCCAGGTGATAATAATAAAAGGAAAAATCAGACTGAGATACTAAACATGCAATTGCCAAAGAAGGCAAGAATTGGAAACCGATGTTCATATTGTAATTGGACTAGACATACAGAGAATGAATGTCCCAGAAAAATGGACTTGTGTATTAGGTGTGCTCAGCCTAGACATATCGGAATAAATTACCCTTATTCTGTAAATCAAGTGGTGCCTCGAGATCACCAGGGTAGAGGGAATTCGCAAGTGTATGCTGAGAAGCCAAGAGTTAAAGGACGAGCATATGCATTGGAATCTCAGGAGGTTCAAGATACTAGCGGAGTTATTGAAGGTACACTCACTATTTTCCAATGTGTTGCTAGAGTACTATTTGATCCTGGTTCTACCCATTCGTTCATTTCATCATATATGGCACCCATGTTAGCCCAAGAACCTGAATTGCTACCATATGTGTTGGAAGTTACTACTCCTCTAGGAGAAATACTCTAGTTAGTCTGATATATAAATCTTGCGCAATGATTGTGGGTGAGCATACGGTATATGCTGACTTGATTGTTTTGCCTATGAGAGGATTTGATATATTATTAGGGATGGATTGGTTGTCATCTAACCGGGCATCACTAGATTGTTTACATAAGGTTGACATTTACTACATTTGATGGAGAAGTATGTAAGTTCTAAGGTAAAAAGGATGGGGGTGTGAATATTATTTCAGCTATTCGAGCAGAGAAGTTACTCTCTAGAGGTTGTGTGGGATATTTAGCTTATATGGCAGACAAGCAAGAAGAAAAGGTTAAAATAGAAGATGTACCTGTAGTAAATGAATTGTGGATGATTCCCTGAGGATGTAACAACATTACCAGTTGAGCAGGAAATGGAATTTGTGATAGAATTGTTGCCAGGAACAACCCTAATTTCAAAAGTACCATATAGGATGGCTCCGACAGAATTGAGGGAGTTGAAGTCATAGTTACAAGAATTACAGGATAAAGGGTTTATTCTACCTAGTGTATCACCATGGGGAGCCGCAGTTTTATTTGTTAAAAAGAAAGATGGTACAATGAGGTTGTGCATGGATTATCGACAGTTGAATAGAGTAACAATAAAAAAATAAGTATCCACTACCGCACATAGATGATTTGTTTGATCAGTTACAAGGGACGGTAGTAATAGCATGCCTTATCAATATTCTTGAGTTGAAAGTTACATTAAATGTCTTTGATTATCTTACTGAGCCAGTGGGCTGACGGGTTTTTACCCATAATATTTTAGATCAAGGAACCTGTCCCTCGAAAGGCAAGGAAAAAGTGTGAGGCATGGTGAGAAGACGGGCAAGGGGACGCTTGTACATTTGTAAACTAAGTTGTTGTGATACCCCGAAAAATATCAAAAATTCTAACCGTGAGTTTGATTACGTAAGGAGTGCTATTTTTATTAAGTAGTAATATGTTGGTGATGATTAAGTGTTAGGGAGCTAAATAGGGGGTTAGTATGGTTTTGAGGGTTAAAATAAAATTTTGGAAAGTTAAGGGGCAAAAATATAATGAACATGGCCACGCATAAGGTATTTATGGGATTTTTAAGCTTCGGGTTTCAAGTGTAACCAAGTGAATTCAAGAACAATTTTGGTTGTTGTGTGGGTTTATGAAGTTAGTAAGTGGAATTGTAAGTTTTCAATGAATTTCCAAAGGGTTAGGGTGTGAGTTAGTGTGTGTTCAGTGAGTATTCGTGACTGAACTTCGTGTGTGTGTTCTTGGTGTGTAGGTGTGTGTATGCGTGATAATCCGTGTGTATATGGTGGTATAATGAGGTGTAATTGTGTTTAAATTAGGTTAGTGGGTGTAGTTATCCATGTATATGGTTTTTACTGAATTGGTGATGAATTCAAGGGTGTGTATATGTGAGTTGGAGGAGCCATATGCCTCGGCTGAAGGTTGAAGAAAGTGTGTGCGCGTGAAGGTGTAATAGTGTGTGCATTTGATGTGAATAGTGACTGTTTTTGTCACTAAAAGTAGAAATTAGTTAAACAGTATCTAATCAAAAATTTTAAAAATAGTTACAGTATGATTTAGCCAAAGTGCGAAAGAGAGACCCTAGTTATTGTTATAAGACCTGTATCGTGGAAAAATTTTAGATTGTTTTGAAGTCGGGAAGAGGGTGAACGGATGTAAGAAAATTTGGAACTTTACGGTGAAATTAAAAATATCAAACAAATGTGATTTTGTGCAAACATTTTATGAGGACCCTAGGGTATCAAGAAGTTCCATTTCTAAAGATTTTGGGTCATTCCAAAGTCGTTAGCTATTTTTGGCCAAACATGCTTTTAAGCGCTCGGTCCGGATACCGGTTCGGGATTTTTGTGCAAAAATTTTGTAAAATACTTTTTAGCTCAAGAATGACTTTAGGAGGCTTAAAATAACATTTTAAAGCACTTTTGAGATTTTTCTAATGTCGGGAACCCTCAGGGGGTATTTTGATAATTTGCCACCCGGAGAGGGGTATCTTGGTAATTTTCCCCGGTCAAGTTTTTCAAAAGACTTTTAGTCCAGAAGGAGTTGTAGAACACCTAGAAGGTTGTTTTGAAGCTGATTCGGGGACATTGTGGTGATAGTGAACCCCGGGGGCATTTTGGGTAGTTTGACGCCCAGAAGGGGGTATTTTGGTAATTTTTCCTATAAATTTTTTCAAAGGACTTTTTAGTCCGAAAAGGGATGTTGGACACCTGAAAAGTTGTTTTAAAGTAGTTTTGAAATGTTTGTTAGGGCAATGGCCGTCAGGGGGTATTTTAGTAATTTTTCCTTTAAAATTTTCTGAGGAAATATTTGGTCTATAAATGATGACTACATTTAAAAAGTAGTTTTAAAGCGGTTTTGGGGGTGTTGGCGATGTAGTGGCTATCAGAGGGTATTTTGGTAATTTGCCATGTTGGCGCTAAATTTTTGAGAACGTGCATAATTTAGCGTTTAGAGGGGTGGGAAATGAGGTATAGTGGTAGTATGTCTAAAATGAGGGTTGTTATCGATAATAAGTCGAGAAGGGTAGATTAAGGATCCGATTATCAGATCGAATTTACTAGCTATCATAAGATGTTATGAACGGTTAGGTGGGAAGGGGTAGAATAAGGAGTGTGTATGTGTTGAATGATGACTAACGAGCATGATATGATTTGACTAGGTGATGCAGCTCGTTGCGATTAGAGATTGCGAGTTGCTTCCGCTATAAGCCAAGCAGGTAAGGACAATGCGGTTCTCATATGCCAATTCATTGTTTCGATTAGCATGCCATGTTGATGATGTGTTGTTGATTTCTTGTTGTTATGATTAGAAGCAGGTAGTCATTGCGACCGGTATATGTATATTTGAATTGTGCTGTTGAGGACTCAGGGTAGAAGAAATTCCTTTAGTCCGTCCTGTTGATAGAATTTAGTGAGGATGATGGGTGTCCTAGTATGCTATAATTTGATTTGATTAGCATACCTGAAGTGGATAATGATGTTATGTAGGGTTGTTGTGTAGTGGTTGTGAGATGCCGCCAATTATTGATAGCCGATATCTCTTCTCTTTGAGAACACCATTGAGGACTTGTGGCAACTTCTCCCGACTCCACCCTATCATTGAGGATGATGCTGTGGTGATCGTTGTGTTGTTGCTGTGAAATGTCGGCATTTATTGATAACCGACATTTCTTTTATGTAAGAACGCTACTGAGGGCTTGCGGCAAATTTCTCCCAAGTTCGCATGTCACGTTGAACTCATGTTGTTGGGTCTGAACACCGGTTGATCTTCTGATCCGGTATTCCTTGTTGAGTTGTGTTGTTGAGGACATAAGGTGAAATAAATTTTCCCTTAGTCCGCCCCGTTGATGAAGTCTTGTTGCTTGGCTGTGACGTGGTTAGGGAAATCACTCTAAAGCTAGGTCAACCAGCTCTTTCTTCCTTTCCCTGCAGCAATAGCAGGAATGCTAAGGTCACAATATATATGCCTTAGGCAACCTCACCCACATATCTTAACCATCCTCTTAGTTCAGCCAAATCATCAAGATTCTTCTTCTACTTCTCTCATCGACAACTTAGGACTTCCACCAGACACTTCAAAAGTCTACAGAATAATTTACCTAAGCTCTGATACCAACTTACTACACCTCAACCCTGGTGATATCACCGGGCTGAGTTATCGATCATAATCACATTCAAAACCCTGTGTAGAATACAGAGCAACTACATCCTCATACTCATACTCATACATCATTAATAGACACTCCAAAATACGTCCTTATAATTTTTTTTACAATCATATATCATACTGCAGCGGAAGACTTTCAGGTCTTTAAAGATCCTGAATGTTTACAACTTAATACACGACTATAGTTGTAGAACTCCTCAACTTATCTCACAACTCAATCTTTGTCTCACCGTATCTAGCTTGTCTTACCTCACACAACTGACCCCGTGCTCAACTTTTCTAGCTTGCTTCTTTTGCCTTTCCTAGAGGGTTCTCCTTGATCAACCTTATAGCCTGCACAATACAACATATGGAATGAGCGCAAATTGCCAAGTAAAGACAACGCGAAGAGTATCGTGTATAAATGATTCAAAAGACTTGGAGGAATAATAATCTTCTCAACGATAACAATGAATAAAGAGTAGTCAATAAAGTTTCGACATCAGCATAATTGTCAAACGATAATTTTTCTTTCGTTAGACTGAGCAGCTTTAAGGCCCAACAGAACAGCATTACTGCCACCTCTTCATGGACTGGACCGACTGACCCACTGACTATGCAAGTGGACCCAAAATTCAAGGTCATAAAGGCAAAAATCATTGAAATACAAATCATTAAAATCATTGACATCAAAAGAAAATCAAATGCAATGCACATGGACACGACGGATAGGACTTGACCAGACACGACAGACTCTGCTCGAGCGACGTTCATCCGCTTTGGCCAATGATCGTAATTCATAGGTCATCCTCCTCATATTGATGTCCTATTTTACGAGATGTTCATATCAGTCTCAAGTAAATAGAAGAACCAGATGAAGGTTCAGTAGGAGGTGAATTTATTGGAACCACAGGGAGGATAGATGAGGTTGAACACTTTTATTGTGTGAACTTGGAATGAAGAAATGAGGAGTCTAGAGTGTGAATGAGTAACGTTTTAATGGACTTTTGAAAGAGAAATTACTTCCAAGTAATGAGGAAAAAGAGACTGATCGACAAAGTCAGTTCGAGTCTCAAATTAGCGATGTTACTAAACGATAGAGAGACTAAAAGTTCAATGAGAGGACCGGAAGTAAGTATCAAATTAAATATTAAGGGAGACGATGAACGCTAGTATGCAGATCACTTGGAAAAAAAAAAAAATATATATATATATATATATATATATATATATATATATATATATATATATATATATATATATATATATATATATATATATATATATAGGTTGTTCGTGATTGCCCTCCTGATAGGGCAATACCTAAAGACTGGCAATAATTGATTCTAAGTGAGAGTCATTAAAAACTGAAATTGTTGAAGGAGCGTTATGGCTTCTCTGAGGTTAATACGGTAAAAATTGGACCTAAAGTTGCTATTGAAAAGGAGAAGGGTGATGGGGAATTAGTATCATTTACATACTATCAAAAAAAATAAATAAATAAAATGTCATTTAATGATGAAAAAAAAATCATTAACTGTTTGAGCGTGAAGGTTAATATTGTGGTGCGCAATTTTTAATTATCGTGCTACTCCTTCCTCAGAAAGACAAGAGAGGGATCCTCAATAAAAGTGATTATGGTGAATGTTAAGGACGTAAGTGGAAGAAATAAGCAGGGAGTTGTATTAGGTCAAGAAGACCTTAAGAAAGAGCTAGTGAGACTTCTATAAAAGGATTGTGGGAGTTCTTACGGTACAACTGGTGGCTGTTATTATGACAGCTCCAGAAAAAGGAAGTAAAGAATGTAGATCTCAGAACTTTCAGGGTGCCCGCCCAGTGAAATCCCATAGGAGGGAAATGGTTTAGCGTAGACAACAATGTGAATTTAAGAGAAGATGGAGAAGATAGTTGAAGAACAATATGTGGGGAAACGTCAAAAAGATGATTTTTGCTAGTCATATGTACAAGAGGAGTTTCAAGTTGTTGAGAATGGGCAAAACAAGTTGAGGCGGGTAGCTTATTTCGCCTGCGTTGTCCAGAATAGGCATAAGTAACATGTTGATGATAAATTTTTTTGCTTAAATTGCAGAGTAAGTTGGAGACACGTTTAGCATGCTAAATGAAAGGATAGAAAGACAAAAAAAAGATGTCAGGGAATTTGGTGAGTTGGCCTAATTGCCCTCATCAGGCGATTACTGAAAAATGTGAAAAGTGGAACAAAATGAGGAGAGTTTGAAAATAATCCCTAAAAGGGAACATGTAGTGAGGTTCTAATTCCGTAGCAGAAAAACTGAGTGGTGAAGGCAGAGAATAAAGAGGTTTGAGAAGAAAGAAAAGAGCGGGGATAGAAAGAGGTAGAATCCAGGATCAAAACTAGAAAAGTGAAAAGAAGTGTAAGAAGCAAGTACATGATAAATGGGCCGGACAAAGTTCAGGACAAAGAGGAGGAGATAGAAAATGTAGATGATGTGGATTGAGGCACGAGGGTGTGGACTATGCTAGGGCAAGTAAAGCATGTTTTAAGTATGGGAACAAGTCACTGAACTAATGTTTAATATATGAAACTGATAGAGGTGCTCTTAAGGAGGGTGATGTTCATTACAATAAGAAGAAAGGAGGGGTTTTTGAGACTGTGCATTAGCTATTAGAAGCTGATTGAGATGACAGTCAAGAATAATTATTGATTGCCTAACCTAGCTGATATGTTGATCAAATGTTGGGTGCTAAATGTTTTCTTTCTAAGACTGACCGCAGAACAAGTCATCACCAGTTAAGGAATAAGAAAGGATGAAGTTGTCAAGATTGTGTTTAGAAACAGAAAGGGACATTATAAATTTTTGGTGGTGTCAGGTGGATTGACTAAGGCCCCTGTGGCAGTTATATATTTGAGGAATCAAGTTTTTGAGAGTACTTGATCATGGTGTTGTAGCCTTATTGGTGACCTTATAAATGATATTAAAGGCAAAGAGGAACTTGAACAATGGCAAGTTTAACAAATTTTAAGAAAGTTAAGTTGTATGTCAAATTCGAGGAATGTGAATTTTGACTGGGGAATTTGGATATATGGGATTGATGCGGAAGTAGGTTAGGAGATTTGGGAAAAGTGGAAAAGATGACAAATGGGAACATCGTAAAATAATCAGCGTTTGAGATGAGTAGCTTCCTAAGATCAGTTTGAGGCTACCAGAAAGTCATGGAGAATCTCTATAAGATGCCCTATTAGGGAAAAATTAGTATGATGATTGTTACGCCGAATTAATAAGAATGTGAACAACTCAAAGTCAAAGTTCAAGAAGGAAGAAAATGAAGTAATAGTTCGTTTCACATGGAGATGCGATCAACGCATAGCTTAAGGCTAAGATGAAAGGGATGTTGAGATCCAGTGGGGATTAGAAATGATAAAATTTTGATGGGGATAAGGATAATGATTTTGAATGTGAAGGTCGGATATGTGTTCCGCCTAATAATGAATTAAAGAAAGGAATTATGAAGAGTACTCATAGTTTAGGGTACTGATTCACTTAGGGGAGACGAAAATGTACCCTAAGTTATGGCCCAAAGAATTTTGGTGGCCTAGCATGAAGAGAGATATATAAAAGTTTGAATCCCGATGTTTGGCCTGCTAACAGGTAAAAGTGGATCATAAGATCGCCAGATAGTGTCAACCACTCTTTGCACCTGAGTGGAAGTGGGAACACATTATGATGAATTTTGGTGTTAAGGTTACCATGAACAACTAAGAGATATACATTCATCTGGGTTGTAGTGGATAGGTTGACTAAGATGTCCCGATTTATTTTGTTCGGGAAGAATGTTTTTCTGAACGACTTGCCCAAATTTATGATAAGCTAGTGGTTAGTCGTTATGGAGTTCAAGTAACCACTGTGTCCAAGAGAGAGACGCAAGGTTCAACTTTAGAGTTTGGAAGGGTTTTCAAGAAGAAAAGAAAACAAAGTTGATCATGAGGACGGCCTTTTACCTTTGAGATGTGGCCAATTAAGACGTATGATATGAATACTGAGAGACTGTTGAGGGCCTGCATTAATTATTTTGGCAGAGCACGGGGTAAAATGTTACTCTTAGTCGAATTCTCCTATAAAAATGGTTATCGGTCTAGCAAAGAAAATAGCTCTTTATGACGTGTTGTATGGCTGAAGATTTGTAGAATGTGGTTAGAGTCGAGATTGTTTTGCACGAGACTGTGCAGAGAAATAGGAAATAAGGTGATCGATACCCAAGAGAAAAATATTATTGCGTCGAATTAGCAGAAAAATTATGCTGACAAGAGGCATAGGATGTTGAAGTTTGAAGTAGATGACATAGTACATTTTATAAGTGTCACCGTGGAAAGGAATCATACGATTCAGGAAGTGGAGGATGTCGAGTCTGAAGTTCATCCGATCGTTTAAAATCCTGCCTAGGATTGAAAATAGCATACAAACTCGATCTACATTCCGGATTGAGTTAATTACGTAACGTGTATCACGTGTCAATGTTGAGGAAGTATGATCCTAATTCTATGCATGGGATCTAGTTGAAACCAGTTGAAATTCGAGATAATATCTCGTATTAGGAGGCACCGACGAAGATGGCTAATAGGAAGAAACATGTGTTACGTGAATGTTGGTGGTTAAAGTTGATTGGGGAAAAATCATGCAGTCAAGGAGGTTGCCTTGAAACCCAAGATGCTAATGCGGTAATAATGTCCGCATCAAGTTGCAAAATGAGGTTTGTCCTTATTTCGAGGACGAAATTTATTTAAGGGGGAAGGGTGTGATACTCCGAAAAATACCAAAAATTAATCTAACCGTGAGTTTGATTACATAAGGGGTGCTATTTTTATTAAGTAGTAATATGTTGATGATGATTAAGTGTTCGGGAGCTAAATAGGGGGTTAGTGTGGTTTTGGGGGTTAAAATATAATTTTGGAAAGTTAAGGGGCAAAAATATAATTTTGAAAAATATGATGAACATGATGCATATCTTTATTAAGTAGCATCCTTTTGATGATAATGAGGTGTTAGGGGGCTACATGGACGGTTAGGGTGATTTGGGGGGGGGGGGGGAAGTTGTAATTTCCCAAAGTTGAGGGGTCAAAATGCAATTTTGGGAACTTGAGGGGCTATTTTGCAAATTTTGGAAATTAAGCCTTATGTGTCAATTTTTCATAAATTTTCGTGTAGGGAGATGCCACCTCCTGTGATGACTAATCTGATGTTTCTTTTTTTTTTTGGTTTTGTCCTAAGTGGAAAGAAAAAAAAATAAATAAATAAAAGGGAAAAATTCGGATGAATAGTAACTATGAACCCAGAAAGAAGAACAAGAACATGGCAGCTCGGGGAGGGGGAAAAACGCGGCAGAAAGAGGGGAACTCAAGCCCATTTTCCAAGGGTAAGCCCCTAATTTGTAGTATGTGTTCATACCCTATTCTGGTCGCACCCCAAGACCCGCCAAGGGACCCACTTTGCACGACACATCACCCAGTCAGCGGTCAACTTTTCAACGCTCGAGGGCCGGTCAAAGCAACGCATGCTCAAGTCACGTGAACCATTCGTGAAGCGACTTCGGCGTGCCTTCCACCCCAAGGGGTCGGCCACCCTCGGGGTCGGCCTCCCTCTAGGGTCGGCCTCCCCCAAGGGGTCGGCCACCCTCGGGGGTCGGCCTCCCAAGGGGTCGGCCACCCCAAGGGGTCGGCCACCCGGGGTGGGGGTCGGCCTCCCCCAAGGGGTCGGCCACCCTCGGGGGGTCGGCCACCCCAGGGGTCGGCCTCCCCCAAGGGGTCGGCCACCCTTGGGGGTCGGCCACCCTCGGGGGGTCGGCCTCCCTCTAGGGTCGGCCTCCCCCAAGGGTCGGCCTCCCTTGGGGGTCGGCCACCCCATGGGGGTCGGCCACCTGCCTTGAACACCGACGCCGTCACCTTTGACCGTGCCCCATTGTCACGACGACCGTCGCTCGCGGCCGCACTCCGCCATAGTCGCGACAACCGTCGCTCTCGGCCGTGCCCCTTCGTCGCGATGACCGTCGCTCGTAGTCTCGATGACCGTCACTTGTGGCCGCTCTGTCGCCATGACAACCGTCGCTCACGGTCGCGCGCCATCCACGCAACGACCCTCGTCGCTCGGAGATCACTCTGCGACCCTCGTCGCCCGCACTCAACCGCGCCCCATGCGCTGCAATCATGTTATATGCTTACGGGATAGGCTACTCCTCCAGGACACTATCTCCGCCAGGGTGCCTGCGTGACTGGCCTACGTGCTCTGGCACTGGGGGCTCGCGTCGGCACCCCTAAGGACTATGACCCCCGGGTCACTCGGAGACGGGAGCAGGTCTTCGGAAGGGCATCTTGCCTAGTCCACCTGGCAGCTGGGCGTCGGGTCTTCCCCACCGCTGCCAGGCCTGTGGGATTCAGTAAGGGCTTGGACTGGAGGCTGGGGCAACGGGCTACTCTGACCATGCTACCGCGGCATGATCAGTCTCCTCAGACAGGCAGAGAGATGTTGCAAGGGCAGGGCAGCACGAACTTAGGAACCGGCAGTCCAACGAAGGGTCAGTGCGTTGGCCCCCTGGTGACGTGTCGTTCCCAGGGGGCGACACATGTCAACTTATGACACATGCACATTTTTGCCTATAAATAGTGGACTTTGGAGCTTTTTCAAGGATCTTTTTCTCATTTGGACTTTTCACTTTCTCTCTCTAAAAGAAACATTCTCTCTGGAATTCTAGTGAGAGAAATATACTTGAACTCCCGTCTACGGACCCTGGACGCCATACCTTCATCACGGACTGTAGACTGTCGGTCCTGTTCATCGTCACCCTGCCTGCGCAGCACTGCCAGCCCTCACGACCTGTCTGGGGAGCCTTGTCCTCGGCCCTTGCGCCGTCCTTGCTGTCTCCCACGTTGCCTACCTGGAAGCCAACTCAGACCGCATCCTTTGTGGCACCTCCACGTATCATCGAACCATTTTCGGCACCATCATTTTGGCGACTCCGCTGGGGAGGTGAGCATCGTATTGCGGTTTGCATACCTTCCGGACTTAGGCATTATGCCTGTGCAACGGAGAGCTACTAGGGCAACCAGCCAAGGACCCAACCCCGCCATGCAAGAACACCACCTCGGTGATCAGGAAGAGACTAGCGCCACGCGGCTCCGAGACCAGCTGCCGACCACTACCCCCGACGTACAAGTGCTCGTAAATGCAGCCATCCAGCAACTCACTCCAACCATCACCACTCTGCAAGATTCACAGACCACTCTACTAGCCGCCATTATGGAGATGCAAAAATCCATACAAGCCCTGTCCTCACAGCAGGCCGCTCCATCAATCCAGCCTTCAGGACCGGGGCCAGCTTTTGACATCGCCCCGGCCCCAGTGTCGCGACTACCGCCGCCTTGGACATCTAGACCCTTGGCGGTAGGGCTCGCAACACCGTCGCTGCCGGTAGCCGACATATCTCCTTCTGCAGTGCCGCCCCGCAAGCTACACACGGATCTCGGGCCAGTCTTGCAGCAGATTCTCCCCGCTGTCACACCATCTCATCTGACGCCGGCAAGAAGCTCCTCCGAAACGCATGACTCCATCGAGATGGAACCTAATCCCTATCCAGTTGAGCAACACCAAACCCCCGGCCAAGTGATGGGCATGTCTCGCCAACCCACACTTGCCCCTGCACAGCTGCCCCTGCCAGCACCTGCACCATACCAACCCTCCCATGTCCCCGTTCATCAAGCCGTGCCATCTGGGGGCTCGGGGGCTCGCGACGCACCAGGCGGTCATCACCCCTTGACCGGCAATGAGGCACCATCCTCCAACTATGTCACTCAGTCAGATTTGGAGGCCCTTGTCCGTCGCCTGTCGAGGAATTCCGAGCCGGACTCCTCAACCCGTCTAACCGGACACGCCCCGTACGCCAATGATATCGCCATCGCACCCTACCCCATCAAGTACAAGCAACCAAACTTTGTGCTCTTCAACGGACGTGAGGGAAACGCCCGTGAACATCTAACAAGGTTCGCAGGCTCCTTGGAGCAGTATGGTACAGGAAGCAGCTTAAAGTTGAGAGAATTCCACAAGTCCCTTACGGGCTTGGCTTACACTTGGTATCACCAGATCCCCGCAGGGACCGTCCACACCTGGGGCGACATGGTCCAGCTGTTCTTAGACAAATTTCATTACGAGACCGAGCGCGTGACTATCGTTGATATTGCTGGCATTCGCCAGAACCAGGGGGAAGACTTGAATAAATATGTGCATCGTTTTCATCTTAAGTGCCTTGAGTGCACAGATTTCAGCAAAGACGAAACGTTGGTTCCCATATGCATCAAAAATATGATTGACGTCTACCGAGTGCATATCGAGAACCTACAGTTAAGGTCATGGGGACACCTCAAGGAGACAGCCCGACGAACTTACGAGACAGTTGGTCCTGTCAAGTCATGGAAGCCTCGACCGCAAAGTACGCTGTTGGCCTCAGCAGATGCACCTATCACTCAACGTAGCAACGACAACAACAACTATGCAGGCTTCAAGCGTCAGCTTCCAGATGTGAACCAAGGCTCCGACAAGCGAAGGCAACAAAGACCCGCACCTAACTATCCCTGTGACCTGAATACAGTGAAGGAACTCTTGGCCGAATGGGTGGCGCATGACAAAAATTTCCAACTGCCACCAATGCGGACCAATATCACAGACGAAGAAAAGGCCAGGCCCACCTACTGTCCTTTCCATCGAGCCCTTGGCCATCCGCTCAAAGATTGCAATGCACTGCGAACCATCTTTGCAAGGAAGGTAGCGTCGGGCGACCTGCAGCTACGGAAAAATAACGATGTGCGCAAAGATCCCTACCCACCGCATCGCAACAGTAGGGAGCACCAGGCCCTTATGGCTGTCACTGACCATGTCGAGCCTGTAATCCACGAAGCCCCGGCAGAGCCCACACTGACCCTCGTGCCTCCTCCAGCTAAGCAGTCGATGCCTCCCCTTCGACAGATGACGAAGATCAAAAGTTTTTTTGATGAAATGGGGTTTTCACCCGCCGCCCGGACTTACCTTTCCAATTGCCTGCTCGAGGTCACCACCGGCCTCGGTTCCGAATGCTTCGCCGCCCAGGCTGAATTACGTCACATCCCCTCTACGGCCTTAGTCTTCTCGGATGAAGACTCGCCGCCGGTCGAGCATCACAATCGGCCGCTGTTTTTAGAGTGTACTGTTAATGGCACGGGCTTCCGTCGTGCCTTGGTTGATTGCGGCGCCTCGATCAACATCATACCCCTCATCACCCTGCAACAGGCCGGCATTCCCCCAAGGAAAATCATCCGTGACCCCGTCAATATTACCGGCTTTGGACAGGGTCCTCAGTCGACCCTCGGCCATATCACCATCGACCTCATGGTCGGAACTGTCCGTCGCGACACTACTTTTCACGTAATAGACAGCGAGTCTGCCTTTCACCTCCTGCTCGGGAGACCATGGATCCACGACAACAAGGCCGTTCCCTCAACATACCATCAATGTGTGAAGCTGGTAGCCGGTTCTACGGGACATGAGGTAGCAATGACAATCCCTGCAACCAAAGCCCCCTTTGAATGCGCCGAGTCTTATTTCGCCGAGGCCTCCTTCTTCACTAATTTCGCCGAGGATGGGGAGAATGCTACTCATGTACATTCTACCAGGCTGCCGACCTGGGATGAGCTGTGCGGGGACAAGCTTCCCAAGGACAAAACCGGGAGAAGTAACAAGAATAATGGGTCAACCCCACCGCTTCCGCCTGCTGCCACGACCAATTCCCCCCCTTCTTCCCCCAAGTCCAAGAAGCAAAAGGCTGAGCCGGCCTTTCGACGTATCGTCAAGGACGGCAAGATCATCTATCAATTATGACGGTATGCAGGGGCTCCAGGCGGTCCCTCCTCAGACCCCCTCGACCCCGACCCCCTTGGAGAGACTGAATGGTGCCGCACGGCCGAGCATTGCCAGCCAGATCCTGACCTCACCCCCGGCGCGGCACCACCTTGCTATGAGGATGGCCCTCGACCTCAGGCTGAAGATATTGAAGAAATCAACCTGGCCGACCCGGGCGAAGAACCGCGGCACACCTACATTGGCACAAAACTCGCCCCCGGCCGAAGAGAGGAATTGGTTTCCCTCCTGCACGAGTATCGTGATGTCTTAGCATGGAGCTACAATGAGATGCCCGGACTGGATCCTGCCTTAGTCACACACCATCTCAACATTGCTACCGGATCCATCCCTAGCCGACAGCACCCGCGGACATTCCGCCCCGAGCTCGAATTGAAAATCAAGCAAGAGATTGAACGCCTCCTGCGCGCAGGCTTCATCGAACCTATCACTCACCCTATTTGGCTGGCTAATGTCGTCCCTGTACAAAAGAAGAATGGCCAAGTCCGCGTCTGTATCGACTTTCGGGACTTGAATAGGGCGTGCCCCAAGGACGAGTTTCCACTACCCAATATCGACATGCTCACGGAGGCCGCCGCCGGATATGAAACTTTATCTTTCATGGATGGGTTCGCAGGTTATAATCAGATTCGCATGAACCCCGACGACAGCGCCAAGACAGCCTTCCGCACTCCTATGGGTAATTTTTGTTGGAAAGTTATGCCTTTCGGCCTCAAGAATGCGGGTGCTACGTATCAAAGGGCTATGACAGCAATATTCCATGACATGATACACCATACTGTGGAAGACTATGTCGACGATCTTATTATCAAATCCAGGAAGGAAAGTGATCACCTCACCGACCTTCAAGCGGTCTTTGATCGTTGCCGCCAGTATAACATGCGGATGAATCCATTGAAATGTGCCTTCGGAGTCTCCTCCGGCAAGTTCCTCGGGTTCTTGGTCAGTCGACAGGGCATCGACGTTGACCCCTCGAAAGCAGCCTCCATCCAAGAAATGCCCCCCCCCAAGAACACAAAGCAACTGAAGAGCTTCCTCGGCAAGGTCTCTTACCTCCGACGCTTCATACCCGCACTGGCCGAGCTCATTACGCCATTTCAACACTTGACGCGTAAAAGCGCACCGTGGAATTGGGGCGCGCCCCAACGGCAAGCATTTGAACAGATTAAGGCGGTCCTCATGTCACCGCAAACCATGGTCGTACCACAACGGGGCATCCCACTCCTACTCTACCTGACTTCCACACCCAGATCCATCGGGGCTTTGCTTGCCCAAGAAGTCGAAGGTGTCGAGCGTCCTGTTTATTACCTCAGTAGAGTGATCAGAGGGCCCGAAGCCAACTACTCCGAGCTCGAGAAACACTGTCTAGCCTTGGTGTACGCCTCACAGAAGTTCAGACATTACTTTCTGGCGCATCAGATCACACTCGTCACCAAGGCTGACCCGCTCCGTTACATGCTTACGCGTCCCGCCCTGTCTGGCCGACTCACACGGTGGTTGCTGCTGTTGGCCGAATTCGGTTTATCTATCAAGAATCCTACAGCTCTGCGGAGCCAAGCACTCGCAGACCTCCTGGCCTTCTTCCCACGCCAACAATGTGAACCGATATCGGATCAACTGCCGGGGGAGGAGACAGCCCTGATCACCGACATCGATGGACTGTGGACGCTTGAATTCGACGGCTCTGCCACTAGCAAAGGCCCCAATGGCACGCCCCTCCGGCAAGGGGGTGCCGGCATAGTCTTGCGGGCACCAGACGGTGTTACCACTTCATTATCCTTCAAACTTGCATTCCCGGTGTCTAACAACGAAGCTGAATACGAGGCACTTGTCATTGGCCTCATGATCGCCGTCAGTATGGGGGCTAAGGCGCTGTGTGTGAAAGGAGATTCAAATCTGGTCATGAAGCAGGCGGACGGGGAGTTCGCGGTCAAAGAACCAGCCTTGGCACCTTATCGTGCCTTGGTGCAACACTTGGAAGGAAGACTCGGTCATGTCCAGTATGAACATCACAATAGGTGCCACAACAGACATGCGGACTGCTTGGCCACGATCGCGTCAAAGATAGAGGTCGATGGTGAACAACGGATGCTAACCATCGTCAAGAGAATGGAACCATGCACAGCACTGAACCTAGTCCCGAGGGACGTTACTGCGGACGATTGGAGGCAACCTATCATCGACAAACTTAAAGCGCCATCTCTTGCTCATGCCTCCACCCTTACAGACTTTTCAATGATGGGAGATGTCTTATACAGGCGGTGTCCCGGAGGCACTCTAGCAAGATGTTTGGCACCGGAAGAGGCAAAACACAAATTACAGCTCGGCCACCAGAAGTGTTGTGGCCTCGACGGTCCCCCTCTGTATCGTCGCCTCCAGCGTATGGGATTATATTGGCCATCCATGGCCAAGGACGCCTCGGATATACAAAAGGATTGTCCCGAGTGCTTGTATGCACCCGACGGTGCCGAAGCTCTTGTCATTGACATCGAGGGTGACTGGCGCCAGCCTTTCATCCAGTATCTATCCCACGGGATTCTACCACCTGACCGCGGCTCAGCACGATCCATCAAGCGCAAGGCAGTCAAGTATTTTGTGACGGAAGGCGAGTTATTTCGCAAGGGATTTTCGGGACGCACCCTGCGATGCTTGCAAGGTGCCCAAGTGGTCAAGGTCATTAACGAAGTACACAATGGTGATTGTGGTGAACATCAAGGCTCCCAGAAGCTGTATGCAGAATTACTAAGATTGGGGTATTATTGGCCGACTATGGAATCCGACTCCATCTCGCATGTCCGACGCTGCCAACCCTGCCAGCGGCACGCCGACAGGATACACTCGCCAGCATCCGACTTGCACATGATCTCAGCACCGTGGCCATTTCATTCTTGGGCCCTCGACCTCATCGGCCCCATCCACCCGCCGTCCAGACGCCATTCATGGATCATGGTTGCTACTGAACGCTTTACGAAGTGGGTTGAAGCCGTACCTCTGCGGAGAGCCACGGGAGGTGCCGTTTCTAACTTCTTACGCGACGTCATCTGTCGTTTCGGCATCCCTCGATGTATTATATCTGACAATGGCACCCCATTCATTAACCGAGAGGTTCGAGCTCTCATGGAAGGGTACAACATCAGCCATGCCACATCAACTCCCTATTACCCGCAAGGTAATGGTCAAGCTGAAGCGTCCAACAAGACTTTGCTACGAGTATTATCGCGAATGGTGCATGACGCCGACCGGTCGTGGTCCGAACAACTGAATCTGGCACTCTGGGCCTACAGAACATCCCTGCACACAGCGACAAAGGCCACGCCCTTCTCTCTCGTCTACGGGGACGAGTGTGTGGTACCTGCCGAGATCGCAGAACCATCGGCTCGACTTTCCCTAAGCAGCAGTCTCGGAGATGAAGAAGCCCGGCTCGCGGCACTTGACGGCCTCGACGAACGACGAGCCACGGCCCTGCGCCGCATGAAGAAGTATCATGAGCAGCTCACGAAAGCTTATGGGAAGACCGTCAAGCCACGTTCATTTATCGAGGGTGACCTTGTTCTTCAAGCCGCCAAGCATGTGCGGGCCAACATGTCAGCTCCTAAATTCACGCCAAACTGGGAGGGCCCTTTCACGGTGCACGAAGCCCGCACTAATGGCTCGTACCTCCTGCTCAACCACGACGACGGTCAGGTCTCGGCCCCCATCAACGGCCGCTACCTGAAGAAGTATTATGTTTAGTCGCGACAACATTCCCCCAGCCCTATCCGCCCGCGTCATAGTAATCGCCTCGTAGCATTTTTGTACATGCGACATTGCTTACAGACTTGTATTTTTTTGTTGATCTGTGTAGCGTTCTACACTAGTCATGTAATGGTGTTTTGTACCGCGTCCTATCAATACAAAGTCATGCTGTTACCTCAACTTCTGCCCAGCTGGCACTCATTCTCAACCTATGCTTCCTAAGTCACTTTCTACGAACGGGAATGGGAGAGCATTCACAAGTAACCGAAACAAGCAAGACATTCAAAAAAAAAAGAAAGAAGAAGAAGAGAGCAACCGAACATAACATACAATAAGCCGAGACCATCAAAAATATGTACATATACATCAAACGTTTACTAGCCGTCGTTAAGCACTACAACTACGGCAAAGTAACATACAAGCTAGGAAAGTCTAGACAACAGCGATGCAACTGGGTGGGAGCTGAATGCCTGAAGTACCTCCCGCTCCGCTTGTACCTCTGACCATCCAGCATCAAGCTCGGCCTGTCGCCCTAACCGCTCTGACTCTCGCCCGTCCACCTCACCTCGCCGCCTCTGTAGATCGGACAACTGCCTCTGCAAATCGACGAGCTGTCTCTCTATCTCTGCCACCTGCATGTCAATCCCGGCCAACTCTGCCGTGATCTCTGACCGCTCTGCCTCTAATCCTGTGCGGCGCCGCTCCAGCAACATCTCCCGCATAACCACGACTGCACGCCTCTCATCCATATCGTGGCTGACGCTCCTCGATCTAAAGAAATCTGCTAGCCAGTCCAGCTGCATACCTAGCGATGTGAACGGAGCGAACTCTGAAAGCGACCGAGCAACGAACTCTGCAGTCCAACCCGACGACGGCACACTGGCGAACGGCAGCAACCACTCCATAAACCCTGCAGACACCCACATCCGTAGTACTGGGTTCTCTACCACCACGCTCTCGAATGTCTGCGGGAACGCTGCCTTCACCAGTTCTAACCGGCGCACAGTCTCCGCTGGTAGCTGGAGGCCCCCCCAAGCTGCCACATCCACCTGACCGCTCGAGGATCCTCTACTCATCTCTCCGACTGTCGCGCCACTGCCGCCCGCTGCAGAAATCTCCGACATCCCACCCGCCCTCTGCGCCCCAATCGTGGCTGAGTGCATCGCCAGAAGAGTAGCTCCGACCTCAACCACGGACTCCGGCAATGTGTCATGCCGTCGCACCACCACAGCCTGAACCGGTGTCTCTCGCTCACGAATCGAGGCAGCAACAACAGACTCAGGCTCCGCCATTTCGCCACCATCACCTCCCACAACCTGCGTCTCCATGCCTGTCCACCAGTCCTCGTCAATGTCGAACATCACCGTATCGCTCCCCTCTCCGCCGTATAGTGCCCCCACCGTTTCCTCAGTAGCAGGCAATGGGCTCACCCTCCTCGGCACACTGGCCGTCAATAGCTCAACGGCCTCGGTCTCATCACTGTCAACTAATCTGCCGGCCTCGGCTGCCATAGCCTCCTCGCCTTCGATCTCAGTCTCGGCCTCGCTCCCCCCCGCGACCGCCTCTTCCTCGTCCCCCTGGCAAAACCGCTGTCAGTTCACAGATTATGAGCAATATGCAAACCATATTTATACGACAAAAAGAAAGGACAGAAGCAAACCTCAGAGTCTAGCTCCTCTAATACGTCGCGCGGCCTCTTCGCCCCTGATAGGTGTGGGGCTGAGGTACCAGCACTAGCCTGACGCGCTGTCTCCATCATCCCCACTCGCAATGCCGACAAGGGCCCCTTGCCGGCCCCCGGCACCCTCGGCACCTCGGCAATAGGCTCCTCCCCACGGTCCTCCCCGGGAGCAGCGTCCCCCAACTCTACGGCATCCTCCTCCGCCTCCCTCTCCGAGCTCGGAACAGAACTCCCGGTCACCAGTGACAGCATCCCGCACTGCCTCGCGACTGTGGCCGATATCAAACTCAGGGCTCGGTCACATGCGAACACATCTACCTGTCGACGTGTGCCTGACGGCTGTGCCAGCCATCCGGCCCAGCTCCCTCGCAGTCGCTCCCACCAATGCGCATAATCCGCGGTCACCGCCCCTGCCACCTCTGTCCCTGGCTGCCTCCACTCTGTCGTCGGTGCCGGCCACTCGCGGGCTCTGTCATATAGTGTATACCCAAAAGCCGTCGCCACACTCCAAGGGCTGTCATAACCGCATGGGGGCTCTAGATCATACCCGAACGCCAACGACAGACGGTCCGGGCAATACCTCGCCACATAATAGCAGCACTCGGCGGGCTTCCCGCCATCATCTGTCAATACCGGGAGCCAGCCGGGAAAATACGCGACCAATAGCGCCAGCTGTCCTGGCGCTAACTCGCCTCTCCTGCTCAGATCTGTCGTCACCTCCTGCACGTGCAGCCATGGCGGCGTACCATATGACGCATGCATCTCCATATAGGGCCGTCGCTCGCATTCCCCCCGTTTGTCTAGAATCTGTGCCAACGGGCACCCCGGCCTCCTGATGCCTGCCCAAGCAAAAGCCCGAGACCCGCTACACCACAACGCCACCTGCCGCGACCTGCCTGGACGGGTCACTGTCCCCATCGTCGGTGACGGGTGTGCGAGTGGGTATCCGTCAGGACGGTACCCTGGAAAGCACTCGTACAGGTACCTCTGCAAGAACATCCAGTCCACGTACGTCGCCACCTGATACCGACCATACGACCGCTTCACGTCATTCACGAACTGATCTAGCCGCGAGTATAACGTGCCCAAGTACACCGGAGCCAAGCCGACCCGCCTTCCCTGCGCCATCCGAATGGCCAAGGGAAACACCCTCGGGGAAATGCCATCCTCAGGTGTCCCCTCAAACACAAACCTGCAAACAACGACCGGCAACATATGTCAGTTTGACGTTTTACAGGGCAAGCAGGACATACGATATATTCACAAATAATCACACGACAGTACAAAATTTACCTCGATAAGAACATCGCCAAAAACGCCACCAACTCGTACCGATCGCTGCCATGATACGGACCCATCACAAACTGGGCAGCATTGCCCAACTTCTGGCCTGTCCTCGCCTGCGCGTGCCGTAGAACTGGCGCAGCCACCCACCGTACGTCCCCTTCCGGTGCCTCTTCGTCTCCGCCAAAATGTCCAGTAGCTGCGTCTGCAACAACCGCTCCTCCCCGCTCAGCCGGGTCACCCGTGCATCCACCTCCCCGTGTATCGGCAGCCCTGTCAGCATCAACACATCGAGTAACGTCGGCCCGATCTCCCCGAACTCGGTCACGAACGTATGCGACTGCGTGCTCCATCTTGCCAGCAATCGGGTCATCCCTGGCGTATCCCTATACAACCTCCAGCCCCTCGCCGTAACATTGATCGCCGGTAACAGCCCTAGTGCCTGCAACACCTGCGCCCTCTCCGGTGTCTCCAACATATGCTCACACCAAAAGTCCCACCCTACCGGCATCGCACTATGGCCCTTGAACATCACCGGCGACCAAGGTATGTCCTCTCTCCCAATCAACAATGCCGGTACATACCTCGGCGACATCACGGGCGCCTCCGCCGGGCTCGGCGCGCGAAGGTAGGGTGACGACAGCCGAGGCTCCTCTCCCATCGACGGACCACCCCACGGTGTCCTGAACGCTCCGTCTGCCACACGAATGGCCAATCCTCCACAGCTCACGGTCCGGTACACACGGTACTACTCCCCTCACCCCCAGCAATGTGTTTGTTTTATCTGGCTCCGGATCGTAGGACCTCCTACCGCCATCATCAAAGGTCAATGGCACTGCCGCCTCGACACCC
>JAVXUP010003577.1:0-61926 GCA_033070095.1 Escallonia herrerae | reverse complement strand
ATTTAAACAATCAATTGGTAAGAACAAATTGAAAAATACTTACTTGTTTTAACTTGATATATTTAAAGAAAAATCCACCGATCTTCTAGCGGTTATCCACCGATCTTCTAGCGTAAATTTTTTTTGTTTGTATGTAGGTGAGATAGGGAGAATGAGGAGAATGGAAGAAATGATTCGGGGAGGAGGGATTTTATAGACAGAAAGTGAGAGAGGAAGAGAAGAAAGAAGACAAGTCCGTGAGTGAACAGTAGGGAGGAGGAGGGGGGAATGACACGTGGGGGTGGGGGGTAGGGTGGTAATGACACGTGGGGGAAGGGGGCTTCACAGGTGGGGGAAGGGGGGTTCACGGGTGGGGGAAAGGACATAGGGGTAGGGGGCCACGGGGTGGGGGCAAGGGGGTGGGGGCCACGGGGGGAGGGGGAGGGGGTGGGGGACACACTCATTGCCAACCGCAACTCTTAGTTGCGGTTGGGGGAAAGAAAAAGGAAAGAAAAAGAAAGGAAAGAAAAAGGAAAGAAGAAGGACACACTCACGGAAGGGGGTGGGGGCCACGGGGGAGGGGGGAGGGGTGTGGGGGACACACTCATTGCCAACCGTAACTCTTAGTTGCGGTTGGGGGGAAAGAAAAAGGAAAGAAAAAGAAAGGAAAGAAGAAAGAAAGAAAAAGGAAAAGGAAAGAAAAAAAGGAAAGAAGAAGGACACAAGGCAATAATGCCAACCGCATGTAGGAGTTGCGGTTGGGCATTAATGCCAACCGCGTGTGGGAGTGCGGTTGGGCATTAATGCCCATTTTCTCGTGATATTTTGGTGAATTTCTCGTGCCATTTTGGTCTTTTTGGTCCTTTTTGTCTTTTTCGTCCTTTTTCCGTCCACGTGGCAGCTACTTCCCAACCGCTGCTCTTACCTGCGGTTCGGTGGGAAAATTGTTATTTTCCCACTGGTGGGTGTGGATCGGCCCCATATATATATATATATATATATATATATATATATATATATATATATATATATATATATATATATATATATGGGAGCTGATCCGTTGATAGCGCTAGCAAAATGGGAGATCTTGCTAGCGCGATCTGACCGTCCATCCCTGCCCAGATCGCGTATTTTTGCGGCGCTGTCAGCGTCCGCTACACAGTGTAGCGGACGGACCTTTTTACCATTTTGCCCCTGCTCCCCCCTCCGCTACACTGTCTAGCGGAGCACATAATTGGGCCCACGTTGACAGCCAAAATGTCGTCCGCTAGACAGTGTAGCGGACGACTGACATAACTGACACATTTCCACGTGTTTGTACCTTTATTTCTACACACGACGGGTTGTCGGAATTCCTCAAGCTCCTTCGGCTACAATTTTCTTCTCCTCCTTCGGACTCGCTTCCATTTTCAGCTCCCTTCAAGCTTCGAGTAAAACTTGCTTCAAGCTTCACTCAAGTAAGGTAAGTTTGCGAATGGTGAAGTTTTCTTTATGGATTGACTGGTAAAATATAATTTTATTTTGTTCGGACAAAAACGTATAGATTTTTTTTATGTTCTAGAAATTTGTCACTCTATTCTTCAATTTGTGATGTTCTAGACATGATGTTCATAAAAAAGGTGTAATTTGTTAACTCTAAATAAAATTATAGTTTAATTCGATTTTTTGGCATGATGAATTCGTCTATTTATCTTAGTAATTTTAATTTGTTATGTTCAGTAAATTAATAATTGTTAATTTGGAGACACTTTTGAGATTATGCATACGGTATGTTTGTCATCCTAAATTGGTCTATTCGCCAAGGTAATTTTTAGGTAATATTTTCAGTTAGAAATGCCATTTGATTGTTAAGCGTAGTCTATTTCTACACAGGTCTTGTTTCACAATGTCTGATTTCGTGTCGAGCTCCAACGTCCCCGTAGATGCTAGTGATCCGTATCTAGGACGAACGTTTCAAACATTGGAAGAAGCTGAAGAATGTTTTCGAGCGTATTCATTGAGGGTTGGTTTTGGCATTAGAATAAAGACTACAAGAACAAGCAACGTAACAAAAAAGATATGCTCTCGCTTATACGAGTGTCATAGGGGCAGAAATCCACAGCAAAATGAGACACGCGTAGGCAATGATGACAGTGATGACGAAATAGGATATTCGCGTAGAAGACGGGACTGCTTTGAGCGCACAAATTGCCAGGTCAAGATGTTCGTAAGCTACAAAGCCAATCAAGATCATTGGCTTATTACCAGCCTGGAACTGGCACACAATCACCCGTTAGTAACTCCTTCTAAGGTGAGTCAGATGCATCAACACAAGAAGATGGGTAAGGTCGCGAGGAGCCTAATTCACACAATGAGCAATGCGCGAATTGGACCTACTGAGATTGTTAATGTTCTTGCTGAACAGGCTGGGGGAATTCAAAATTTAAACTTTAACACGACAGACGTTCGTAACGCGGTCCGAACCCATAGACGAGCCGCGTATGACCTCAATGATGCGCAATCGACAATGAGCCTATTGAAACGGATGCAGATGGAGGACCCGCAGTTTACCTTCGACTATAAACTTGACGACGAGCATCGAGTTAGTACAATTTTTTGGGTCGACGGTCGTTCGAGGCTAGCTTATAAGCATTTTGGGGATGTCGTGACTTTCGACACCACATACCGTACCAACAAGTACTCGATGCCGTTCGCTCCTTTCACCGGCGTCAATCATCATTATCACTCCATCCTGTTCGGGTTCGCCTTGTTAAGGGACGAGAGCGAGGGTTCTTTTGTATGGTTGTTTAGGACGTGGCTGGAAGCAATGAACTTCAAAGCACCCAAAGTGATCATCACCGATCAAGATTTGGCAATGAAGAAGGCTATTGCGACCGTCTTCCCAGACACCCGGCACAACTTGTGCACTTGGCACATAAGCAACAAATACCCTGAACGTCTGCATCACGTGTACGCAAAGTATCCAGACTTTAAACAGGATTTTGACAAGTGCATTACCAAGTCATTAACGATTGAGGAATTCGAGGAGAGGTGGGAAAAGCTTGTTCGGGATTACTCATTGCAAGACAACGAGTGGCTCCAGCACTTGTACGAGCGCAAAGAGCAATGGATTGGCGTTTACACGAGGAGGTATTTTTCAGCGGGCATGAAAACGACGGGCAGGAGTGAATCTATGAATGCCACGTTCGATAGTTATGTGGGTACAGCTACCAATTTGAAGACTTTCGTTGCATCCGCACAAAAAGCGGTAGCTTCGTTGTTCGTAAAAGAAAGGGCTGCCGACTTTGCAACAACGTACAAACAAAGGAGAAGGTTGCTTGAGACCCCGCTGGAGCTGAACGGTGCCAAAGTCTATACGAAGGAGATCTTCTTGCTATACCAAGTAGAGCTGCGAAAATCGGGACGATACAGTATAAACAAGGTGGCAGAAATGTCTACGCGTGAGTACAAGGTTTATTCGCTCGTGAATGACCTCGTCCCTGAGAAGCTGCGCAGAATTTATACGGTGAGCCACGACACATTGACGGACTCGGTGACATGTGTTTGCAAGAAGTTTGAGTTCCATGGCATCCTGTGTAGACACATTCTGCGGTTTTTCACCCAGAAGAATATCAGGACAATCCCCGATAAATACGTCCTGCCACGGTGGACGAAAGGTGCAAACAGGTTGCACGGTACCATTTCCTTTCCGGAGCACCCGTATACTGACTTTGAAGAATCAGAGACGTTGCGGTATAATCATCTGGTGACGATGTTCACCCGTTTGTCCGTAAAGGCTGCTGCTACAATGGTCGGATATAAACATCTCCTCGAGGTAGCTCAGCAGCAAGAGCCCATCGTCGACCAGTTGGAAGCAGCTTCAGTCAGCAATGCGGTTGACACCGAGCCTACGACGGAATCAGAAGATGACGAGCCGGGGGAGGAAGACGACAATGATATCCGGCCGTTGGATCCAATTATATCGCAAACGAAAGGCCGCAAGAGATCTACGCGGATGAAAAGCTCAATTGAAACGGCAACTCAACCTAAAAAGCTGCGAAGGTGTGCATTGTGCAACAAAATGACCGACCACGACAAGCGGAACCATTACAAGGCACTGGGGATAAGTCCAGGGGGTTTGCAAGATGGGGAAGAAGATGACGCCGAAGATGAGGACGGACAAGCTGCAGTGGACCTTTAATTTTTTGTATAAGTTTGACATTTGTAATAATTTTTATATAAGTTTGACATTTGTAATAATTTTTTCTAATAATTTTTCAACCGAATACTGGAATTTTTTTTTCTGATGTAACGGACGGATATGCATAGTCCTAATTTTTTGGTCATCATTTATGTCCGCTATACAATGTAGCGGACGTCATCGCAGAAAAACTTTTGGTCTTCATTTATGTCCGCTATACAATGTAGCGGACGTCATCGCAGAAAAACTTTTGGTTTTCATTTATGTCCGCTATACAATGTAGCGGACCTCTATCCTATTGTATATATTAATCAAAACGGGCAATCAGCCTTTATCAGTCCGCTATATCTCTCTCTCTCTCTCTCTCGAACATCTAACCCAAGCCGCTACCCCATCTACGGCGACCCACATCTCCGGCGACACCACCGTCCTCCCCTCATCGCCGACCTCGATGGCTTCTGGATCGGAGACCACCTACGATTTTATTGGCAACTTGCACCTGGCAGGCAAACACTTTTTCAAAGTCATGATGCCGGGATTTGAGAATGAACTTGTAGCCCATCCCTCTTTCTCTGTATTTTCGTGTGTTAAAAGTTTGATCTTTTGGTTAAAAACTAACCTATTTTTTGTATTGTGTTTGTTAGGACATACCGGAAGCCTTTACCAATCAATTTACAACAATTCATGACAGTTCAAGATTATATAGCCGCAAGGGGGCCTGGCAGGTTGAAATCAAGCTGAAGCCCGGCCGACCCCAAAAAAAGCAATTCGCAGAGGGTTGGAACGTCTTCGTGCGCCAGCATGGCCTCGAACTCGGGGACTTTGTAGTGTTTGAACACCTTGGCTGGTGGGATTTTCAAGTTGTAATCTTTGATCGGAGCGCTTGTGAAAAAATTTCTTTCCCCCAATGTGAACCCTAATTTATTATTAATAACCAAATTTATTGTATACATGTTCATTGTGTTTCCAAATTTTTTCTCGCTTAATTGTGCCGTTTGAGATACCCTCAATATATTGAGATCGTTGATTGTGAATCATACGTTATTTATTGTTTATCGATATTGAGATTGTTGATTCCGTCACTAAAACAAGTCTTCGGGCGCCAATTTATTAAAACTGCATTACGCTACATTGTCTTAACCCAACACTTAGAAAATTTTCACTTCCCCCACTGTCCGCCACATTGTATAGCGGACGGTCCAGCAGAATATCTTAACCCAACACTTAGAAAATTTTCACTTCCCACCGTCCGCGACATTGTCTAGCGGACAGGCCAGCAGAATGCCTTATATCAACACTTAGAAAATTTTCCCCACCCCCACTGTCCGCGACATTGTCTAGCGGACCAGCAGAATATCTTAACCCAACACTTAGAAAATTTTAACTTCCCACCGTCCGCGACATTGTCTAGCGGACAGGCCAGCAGAATGCCTTATATCAACACTTAGAAAATTTTCCCCACCCCTACTGTCCGCGACATTGTCTAGCGGACAGGCCAGCAGAATGCCTTATATCAACACTTAGAAAATTTTCCCCACCACCACTGTCCGCGACATTGTCTAGCGGACAGACCAGCAGAATGCCTTAGAAAATTTTCCCCACCCCCACTGTCCGCGACATTGTCTAGCGGACAGGCCAGCAGAATGCCTTATATCAACACTTAGAAAATTTTCCCCACCCCCACCGTCCGCGACATTGTCTAGCGGACAGGCCAGCAGAATGCCTTATATCAACACTTAGAAAATTTTCCCCACCCCCACCGTCCGCGACATTGTCTAGCGGACAGGCCAACAGAATGCCTTAGAATATTTTCACTTCCCCCACTGTCCGCTACATTTTCTAGCGGACGAACCAGAATGCCTTATATCAACACTTAGAAAATTTTCCCCACCCCCACCGTCCGCGACATTGTCTAGCGGACAGGCCAGCAGAATGCCTTAGAATATTTTCACTTCCCCCACTGTCCGCTACATTGTCTAGCGGACGGACCAGAATGCCTTATATCAACACTTAGAAAATTTTCCCCACCTCCACTGTCCGCAACATTGTCTAGCGGACAGGCCAGCAGAATGCCTTATATCAACACTTAGAAAATTTTCCCCACCCCCACTGTCCGCGACATTGTCTAGCGGACAGGCCAGCAGAATGCCTTATATCAACACTTAGAAAATTTTCCCCACCACCACCGTCCGCGACATTGTGTAGCGGACAGACCAGCAGAATGCCTTAGAAAATTTTCCCCACCCCCACTGTCCGCGACATTGTCTAGCGGACAGACCAGCAGAATGCCTTATATCAACACTTAGAAAATTTTCACGTCCCCCACTGTCCGCGACATTGTCTAGCGGACAGACCAGCAGAATGTCTTAACCCAACAATTAGAAAAACACTTAGAAAATTTTCACTTCCCCCACTGTCCGCGACATTGTCTAGCGGACAGATTTTGTTTTCCACCTTTCAATCATTCTCAATGAGAGCCAAAAAAACCAAACTCAAATCATCTTCAATGGAAATCAGACAAATCAATCAATCAATAATCTTCAACACAAATCAATGAGAGCTTTCTAAATAATCATAGTTTATTAAAAAAAATTGAAAGTGTAATGGTACAATGTCAACTGGGGGAATCATGTTGGGAGGGATTCTCGGCATTAGCCGGATTTACAATAAACCTAACCGCTCTAGGCCGGCCTTTCATAATTTGCCAAGTCATTCTATATCTAAAGGTGTCTACTTCTGCTTGCCAAGTCATCCATGTACATGCAAAGGAAAACGCCGCAGTCCGAAGTGTTACGTTGCTTGGGCCTCCTCTTCTTCAGTCGCCAATCGAGCTTTGGCCGCGCCGGTACAGGGTTACCACGGATACCATTGACCATTGCACAAAATATATTCTGCAAGAAACACAAAACGGCGTAAGACACGAGTTAACATTTATGCCAAGTTACAATAACTGTTAAACAACAATCGTAATATTACCATTGAGTCCAACTGGGCTTTGTACATCTGCAGCACAGGCATAAAGGCGGTATCGTCGTGGAGACTGTCGATCACCGATACGACTTTCTCCACCGGTTCATAGCAAACCAAGTACCAGTGGCTTTCCCCTAAAAATGGGATTAGAAACACGTCGGCAACACTTGCGCTCACTGGACTATCCCTAGCAAGATACGCTCGTAGGTTAGCGGACGGTCTCCACTGGCTCAACTTTTTCTTCCGCCTTTGCTCGACCCACTCATGCCATTCAGACACTAGGAGGCTATGAAAAAAGGCATCAACCAAAAAAATGGCCAGGTACTCGTTCAGCCGCTCCCGACCCCTTTCCTTCAGAATCTCCACGTATGTGGAGATGACACCGTTGTCTAACCAACTCCCCGGAGCCAGGGAGGCCATTTCTCCCCACTCGCAAGTGTAATCCATGCCCTCCGGATGATTCACACTATACAACGCTTTGTCCCGGGGAAGCCGCTAAAATAACGCTCTCTGATTATTTGGCATTTATGCGGCTTTAGGGGCTTCACTGGATGCCCTTTGCGATATTGCCCTCGGGGGTCGACGGGGGATATTGCACTCCTTCCGGGGGGTCGACCGGGGGATATTGCCCTCCTTCGGCAGTAGATGGTCCTGCCCACGGGACAATGGGCAGTGTCTCCGACAGACTGATGTGTCCGAAACCCCAGTCTTGCGTGACTTGACTCTGAGAGAAGGGTTGGGGTTCCGAGTCCAATAGCAAAGAGAAGGAGGGCACACTGTAGTCTTCCCACGGCGCTTGAGCCTGGCCCATGGTGCTTGGCTGTCCCCAATCACCACCCATTCCCGGTACAGAGGGACCACCATATCCCTGGCTCACTCCCGAAGTCTGTCCCGAGGGATCGGTGTATCCCTCGCTCACATATGGGGGCTGCCACCCCGGATAACCCATTCCCGGGCTGACGCCGGAAGGCTGGCCCGATGCTTGGTGTAAAAAATTCCCGCAGCCATACGCCAACGCATCAGCCTGTTGGCGAAGCTCCTCGCCCATTGCATCCACCAAATCCTTCCGCTCGCGCAACTTCTGGAAGAAGGCGAACGAGGCATTAACCTACATCCAGAGAGATAATAAATAAGTAACTTCATACACAGTTAGAATCATCAAGTTCAATTAAAGCACTTATTGGCCAACTTACCAGATTGTATGCCATGTGCTCATCGATCTGACCCCTAGGGTGGTACTTCTCCCCGCGTTCAAACCTTACTGGAGCTACTCTCCTCCGGGTGATGCGGTAGTACCACCCATTGTACTGTTCGATGCTGATCACGGGGTCAGGCTCCGACACAATGGCCGCCAGCGTGTCCTGCCAGGAATCCCAAACCTCAAGTTCTCGTGCGCACAAGTCGTGCGCATTTGCCTTGCCAAACCGAGGGACACCCGGTGGGTTCCTGTTAAGCCTCATATCCGGCGCGCCGGCTGGCAACCCCTGCAGGCACTCAAAATGGCGCATAGCGCGATCTGGCAGCTGCCACTCTGCGACCTCGAAGTGGATCAGGGGTGTGCGTTGCAACCCGGAGAGCGTGAAGACGAACGACTCTCCCACCCGTCGCGCCAAATGTTTGTACGGTGCCCATCGCATCTGGCCAGGAGATAACGAGTCGAGCTCCCCCCGATAGTACGTAATGTTGTGATGGGGATCGTCTCTCCTCTGGTAGTGGCTGTCCTTCCGGCTGTACTCCCAGGCGCACAACCGAGGCCACACATTATCGGTTCCGTCCCTACGCGTGGGTGCGCCGGTAGCAAGGTGTTCATAAGACCACACCTGAGAGCAAAGACAAATTAAATAAAGTATCGTCAAATTTTATTGTCAATTCAACCCAAAAAAAAAAGAAACGAGCGAGTAATCAAGAATTGTATGATATACCTGCAATAGCGAGAGACATGCACATATCGCTTTGGAGTCGGGCCTCGTTGCCTTGTGCAATGCTCGGTACAGGTACGCAAGAGTTGCGGCTCCCCAGGCATAATCCCCAACCTCCAGCAGGTTACCCAACAACGGTAAATATTTGACGCTGACGGTATTCTTCGACGTTGTTGGGAACAGAATTGCCCCCATCACCCACAAGAGGAAAGCTTGTGTGTACAGCACAAGCATCTGATCCGTGTAGTTATCCGGCAGAACCTTGTAGGTATCTACCAACCATTTCAACTTGATACCCCCAGTGCTAAATTGATCCTGGGGTATCGAAGTAAAGAAGTCCCTAGCGGTCCTCTTATTCGTTGCTTCCGACGGAGGAGCTATTACCGGCCGCCCCGTCACCGGTAACCCTAAGATGAACCCTACATCTTCTAGGGTAATTGTCAGCTCTCCGAGAGGGAAGTGAAACGTATTCGTTTCACTTCTCCACCTTTCAACAAGGGCACCTATTAAGTGCCGGTCAAGTTGTTGAAAGATCTGCCCATGCGTGAAAATCCCAAACCCAATCCCACGCAGTAATCTTTTCTGGGTTTTGTTCAATTTCCATTCTTTAAAATTATCGGATACTTCTACCGTGTTGAGAAGTGCTCTTTCCTACGAATTAATAAATACAATTTAAGCAAATTAAACGATATACAACGTTCCCAAGAATAACAAAGTTGATAAAATAAGTATCTTACTCCACCATCCCATATGAGCGTACTGATATGGTTTGCTTGGTCGTATAATACGGACGGATCTTCTGGTCCAGGGTTGAAATCCATTTTTTGCAACTGAAATTATGCAAAACGGCAAGGTTGGAAGCGTAAACATTCTCAAACATACAACGCTAGCACAGTCAACGCTAGCATGTGATCAGATAATACTCACATAAGTTCACATGCTGTGTATATGCAATGTACATAGATACAAACAGACACGGAATGGGATTTTACAAGTGAAATCACATGAACAAATAATACGCAATACACATATATAATCTATATATATGTATAGATACATTGACAAACGCTAGCACAATGCAGCACCGTGCACACATTCAAAATCATGCATAAGCCGCGATAACAACTCTAGATTATGAACAAATAAAGGATTGGTTTGTGAACTTACGTGATTGATTCGTCGAATAAAGGATTTCTTGAGAAGAAATTGCGCCGATCTACTTGCCAACGCCGCTAGAAGAATTGTGAGAAGAAAGAATGAATAGCAGTTTAGAAGGAATGAATAAGGGTTTCGAAGTAAAGAAAGGAAAAAACGGTCCGCTACACTGTCTAGCGGACGGTGGGATAATGACAAAGTAACAGTCGTGCATCGACAGGACTGACATTGACAGGACTGACATTGACGGAGTCAGACGTCCGCTACACTGTCTAGCGGACGACATTTTGGCTGTCAACGTGGGCCCAATTATGTGCTCCGCTAGACAGTGTAGCGGAGGGGGGAGCAGGGGCAAAATGGTAAAAAGGTCTGTCCGCTACACTGTGTAGCGGACCGCTGACAGCGCCACAAAAATACGCGATCTGGGCCGTCCATCCCTTCGGGATGGACGGTCAGATCGCGCTAGCAAGATCTCCCATTTTGCTAGCGCTATCAACGGATCAGCTCCCTATATATATATATATATATATATATATATATATATATATATATATATGGGAAAAGCGACTCTAAAGCTTGCTATAGAGAATTTATGTGCAGCAAGCCAAAACGGTGTCGTTTTTGGCTTCCAAAAAAATAACACTCACCATCTCAAACTTTGGGTATTGTCCCTCGCTCTCCCCCTCGTTTCTCCACTTCAGTCCCTCCTCTCTTACATCTCCATTTCCCCGCACACACCATCTCAGTATTGACCCCTCTCTCCCTCTCGTTTTTCCATTTCTCTACAGTATCCCTCTTCCATTGCCTCTCCATTTCCAAACAGGCAGGAGCATTCACTGTTGACTCTTGGTGACGTCACCGGCAAACAAACAGATTTGGTAGGTGACGACGCCGATGATCACAGAAAAGCACTTACGTTCAGATTACACGAAAACTTGGTGGCATTGTGTTGGTAATCGGTTTGATACTTGTTCAGGTTCTTCCTCTTCTTCTCAGCTTGGACCTCCCGCAATTTCACAAGCAGGTGGTGGTTGCGACTTGCTTCCAATTCCTGTTCTTTGTCATCCTATGGGCTTGGAAGGTACATCTTCTTGAATTCTTTGTTTTTCTCTTTATCATGATAAATAGTTGATGAAAGTAGTGCAATTTATTGTGAATAATTATCAATTGGGTTACAATTCCTTTAGTTAGTTACTGCATCTACATCACCATTGTCCTGAACAGTGCCAATTTTCCGAAAAAGTTGTCATTTGATTATTTTTTTTGTTCCCTTTAAATGTTAATTGCTCACCATTTCAGTTTTTACCTGCCCTGCTTTGTTAAAAAAATGCATTGATGCGTTGGGCAATCTATTGAATCCATTCCATGCTTTTCCTTTTTCTTTGTTTCTGTACCACAAAGCATAAATTTCATGCACTAGTATACCTCGCTTCTAGTCGAATTGTCACTTGCAGATAGATTTCTCTCATTTCTTTTCATTATTCACTTCAATAATTAGGTAAAATAAGTTCAATTCCCAGCCCGCCTTTCTTTTTACAAACCCACAAGCAAGACTGAATACTCGCTAAAGTGGGTACGTGTTGTGTTTTTTGGTGTATGTTTAACAGAAATACATAGTTTATCCGTTTGCAGGTTTATAAATGGTTAGCAAGACTGTCTATGTGTTTGTATTATGTTTTTATGTGATTGTCCAGCTTGTAGTTATAAGTACAAATTTTGTAGAATTACATGGCTGATGAGGCACATTCGAAAACGTCACAAAGAAATTTTCAATCGATTAGCGATGTTGACGAATTTGGATACTTGGTTGATGACAAAGGACTTGATTCTTCTAACTCCGACATTTTTGAGGTTGAGAATCCCCATTTTGAGGATGGTGTACATGACATTGGTGAGGCTCAAAGAATAACCTTCAAAGATTGTGATACTCATGCTGAAACTATCACCGTCCGGAATTATGATGCTCGTGATGGTGGTAAGGGTTGTAGTGAATTTGATAGTGAACAAATACTTGGAAAAGTTTTTTTAACCGAAGAAGAGGCATGCTTTTTCTACAACCAGTATGCTTTGGTGAAAGGTTTTGGAACTCGTGTACACTTTTCAAACAAGAGAGGGGCCACGAAGCAAGTTTACAGAAAGCAACTCGTCTGCAACAAGCAAGGCTTCAAGTGCTTGAAGGACAAGAGACATATTGGGAGACAACCAAAGCGTCGGAGGGAAACGAGAACAGGATGTGAGGCTATGTTTCAAATTTCTTTATCAAAAGATGGGTATTGGTTCGTCAAAAAGTTTAACGATGTGCATAATCACGAGATGATCGGTACACCATCTAAAGTGATCAAGTATCGCTCGCATAGTAGGTTTCATCATTCACACGCATGTAAAAGGCTAATATCATATTTTAGTGAAAGTGGATTGAGACCATGCCCAATCACAAAGGCAGTGAACATTATCAAACCGTCTGAAGAGGTTGATATCACTCCAAAACAGTGTTCGAGTATCTTGCGAAATGAACGAAAGAACAATGTTGGGCATGAATGTCTAGGCATTATTAAACATTTTCAGGAGAAGTCAATTTCTAATGATTCTTGGTACTTTGCCATGGAGTTAGCAAATGATGGATCTCTAAGAAGTGTTTTTTTGGGCTGACGGAAGGTCAAGATCGTTGTACACACAATTCCGGGATGTAGTCATATTTTATGTGACCTATAAGACAAACAAATTCAGGATGCCATTTGCTCCTTTTGTAGGAGTTAATCACCATCGGCAGTCCATATTATTTGGTGCAGCATTGTTAGAGGATGAAACGGAGGCAACATTTGTATGGTTATTTGGACATTTTCTGAAGTGTATGTTCAATATCCCTCCAGCTGCGATCATTACTGATCAAGATGGGGCTATGGGTAATGCAATTCATAAAGTTTTTCCCGAGGCTCGACATCGTTATTGTGCATGGCACATTAAGAAGCATGTCATGGAGCATCTTCAGCCATATCGAGCTCGCTACAATGACTTTCACGAGGCACACACTAACTGGGTCAAAAGCCGAACCATAGAAGAATTTGACAATGGATGGAAAACTTTATGTCAGAATTATGAAATCGATGAGAAGAGTTGGTTAGCAAACATGTATAGCATGCGCCAGCATTGGGCAAAGGTGTATTTGAAGGACATTTTCTTTGCCGGAATGACCACAAGCGGACGAAGTGAGAGCATACATGCATTTTTTGATGGGTACGTAAATTCTAACACAACGCTACATGAATTTGTTAAACAATATGATAAGGCAGTAGCTTCTCGAAGACGTGCAGAAGAAGATGAGGACTTTGTGACTAGGAATTCAAAGGCCGTGTTCTATTTTGGTCACCCAATCGAAAAAAGAGCCGGAGAATGCTACACTCGTAACTTGTTTGAGATCTTCAAAAAAGGGTGGAAGTCTAGCTTGAATCGTGCTCATGAAACATTGACTAAAGAGGCCCAGGTAATTAAATATATTGTGGGCTTCATAGATGACGATAAAAGCAGATGGAGATTAGTTAACTATGACAACCGTGAAGGTGTAAGGGCTACTTGTTCATGCGCTAAGTTTGAGACTGAAGGTATCTTATGCAAGCATATTCTTTATATCATGAGAAAAAAGAAAGTAATGGCCCTACCGGAGCATTACATTTTACCTAGATGGACTATAAATGCCAGTTACAAGGTGGGAAATATTGGTTGTGAGTTTAGGAAAACTAGTAAATGTCAAAATGAAAAAGGGCTTAGCCCTTTTATTTTGTGGTCACTTCGAGCAAAATTTAACAAGGTGATAGAAAATGCCGGCAATATCTCGTCTGATTTAGAAAACCTTGACGCGTTTCTTGATAATATTTTGGAGGATCAAGGTCGGAAAGAAATGGAAAAACAAATTAGTAACGGTGAAACATTAACTCAAGTTGGTTCAAGTGAAAATGCAGTGCAAGTGGGAGCTTTGCATCAAATCACTGTCAGAGATCCAGCTGCTCCAGTTAAGACAAAAGGACGTCCAAAGGTTGCAACCAGATTCAAATCTGGTATGGAGTTGGCTAGTGAAGCCAAAAGACAAAGAACTTGTTCTTATTGTCATGTAAGAGGTCATAATATTACTGGATGTTCCCAAAGAAAGGTATGCAAACAAACTGAATAATGCTTTTGTTGTTTATTATTTATTTATTTTTTGCTTCTATGATATCTCCTTTTGATCAACCAAATTAAGTTTTGTCCCCGTTTTGTTGTGCGCAGAAAGATTTTCGAGTTGATAGCTCCCTTCAATCCAAAGGAGATGAAGATGTGTAGACTAGTTCCTATAAATTGGATGAAATGTACAGCACTATATCAGTACTTGACCTAATTTTTAAGGGCAAGTGTTTCTAATATTTCAATACAGTCACTTTTGCTTCTCAGATGTTTTATTGCATGAATGTGTATGTGTATACTCACACCTATGACTTTTGTGCAGATGATCGATGCCGAGTCATTGGAACTAGACCGGATGTGTTGCTAATTTTCTAGGAATATATAGACTTCCATTTGTCTTTGTAAAGGAGAACTACCATTAGTTTGCATTTCTAGTTGACTTTGTAAAACTTTTATAGGAAGGATTGATATGTCTTGCAGTTGGTGGCTGTTAATGAATGTTTATTATAGCTGCGCAAGGCTTTTAATGAATGTTTATTGATGTTAATATACATCAACTTCCAGATGTTGTGACATTAAAGTTCTTAAGAGTCAATTTTTTTCCCTGAAATGCGTTAACGGCTAGGTCGAACACATTACAGGCACAACAATGGCGATGCATTCTGCCCAGGCCTAGCAGGGCCAAATGAATCATGAAACTACCTAGAATGGGGAATGAATTATAAAATACAAGTACATTCTTGGCAGCAAACATATAAAATGTATTAAAGTCAACAGTTTACAAATTCGTTGAAGTGAATGACATTGCTAAGAAAATATATGGATTATTTTGTATTTCTTTTTGTACATGAGGAAAGGAAAACATCTACTCTTTGTCAAAATGAACTGTCCTTCTACTGCTATCCAAGCTGGACCATCTACGTTTGAGTTTCTTGCTTTAGGTGTCGACAATCTTAATCTTTTCATAGTTTGCACTCATGCAGGACCTTCAAAGGCTGGATGTCACCCCCTTAAGAACTCTAACAGCTTCATTGCTACCTCTGAGTCTCATTCCATGATGATATTTAGAATCCCTTTAACTTTGACGATTTCCCTTTCATTTCCATGCATTACATTTCACCATCGCCAATTTCATTTCAGCATCAGCACTTGCATGCCTTTCCATGCCTTACATTTTAGTCTCGGCACTTTGTAACTGTACCTACCTTCCCAAAACCAAATACCAAATGCCTTCCTCATTCCTTAACAGTCCCAAAAGCTTTCCACACATCGTTGACCAAATGAACTTCCAGCCTATTTGGCATGTAGTCTACCAGCCATCAGCATTTAGCATAGTAAAATATGGCTAATTTCATTGCATAATAAAAGGTCATATAAGTATGCAATTAAGAAGGTGAAATCCAAGAAAATTTGCAAAAACCAAGTGTTCAATTGGTATCATGATTTCTCAAAGCATGATCAAGAGCACACATCAAAAACGACAAAGCCCCTACACTAGCACGACCAATCATGACACTGTTCCACTTTCGTTTCAAGCTTATACAAGGCAAAAATGCTGATGATTCTACAATCAAGCTGCCCGACGAAGTTCTTCTTTCCAGTATATCGTTGTTGACATTGGATGAGGCAGGAAGGACAAGTATACTTTTCAATGGTGTCTAACATCCTCCGTAACTCCCTTCCCCAAAGTCTAAGTACTAAAAAATGCATTCTAAATCCTCTCTGAAGCCCCATTGACATGAAAGAAATGCATGACCCCCATAACCTCCTCCTTGATTAAATTTCATACAGAGGACTCGAAGAAGCCATGATAACACAATGAAGAATACCAGCTGAAACTTATCGTCCTTTCCGTCCCACCACACTATTTTCCGTAGTAATGTTGCTCATTTGTAATTCAGCAAACAAGCCAAATCGTATCAATGAACCATTTTTGTTGGATTTGATTGGTCCAATCCAATTAAGTGGCCTAACGGGTCATACTAATGTTGACTTATTATTTGACTTGGACATTAATTAATTAAATTAGGCTAAATAACATTATGGGCCTATTTGATTTAGCATCCAATACACTAATGATTTATTGTGTATAAAAGGCTTATAGACCCTAATCTCTTAACTTTGATGGACGGTTGAGATTTGGCAGGCTTTAGGGTTGATCCCACTACTCTCTCTATATAAATATCTTTTCTTCTTGGAGGCTAGGGTATTATTATGTTTTGACCACTCTTTGCCTCTTAGACTAAAGAAAAAATACACCACTCTATTCCATCATCGAGAATAGAGAAGAGTAGTGAAGATCAATACCAAAGGGTACGTGTTCGCTTCCGCATCTTGGCGTTCTTTCATCATCGGAATAAAACTCTTGGTAATCTATGGCTTCCTTCGATTCCGGTGAGTTCGTAACCTTATCGTTCTTATGTTTATGTTATTGTAAGATTCTAATGATCTTGATTATGAGGTCAAGATGAATGATATAAATTCTAACATGTGGTATCAGAGCCACGTTAATCAATTGCATGAACATAGAACTTTTCTTTTAAGATTCTTGGAATATTTGATGGATTATGTTTAATGTTAACGTAAGAATAAAAAAAAAAGGGGCCTGATGCGCTGAAGGTTGTGGTTGCCCAAAAGCTTAGGTTATGAATTTGGGCTGTAACATTTGGCCCAGCCGAAAGGCATGTTTGTGTTATATTTTGGCCCAGCAAAAGGGCCATATGGATCATTAAATTATGAACTTGGGCCTGTTACAATGGCCCAGATTATATAGGTTAGATATATATTTTTTTTGGGCTGAAAATGTCGGCCTGAGCATATAGTTTCTAACTGTCCAATTGAATTTGGGCGTGTTGCCGTTGGCCCGAGTGGCCTGATGGTATCTGTGTTGAATAGGCCTGCTGTCTACCGTGAGATTAGGCCCAAAAGGCCTGACTTAAGCCTGTTTGGGCTATGAATAGGCTAGATAATTGGGCCTGTTTGGCTAGTTGGTATAGCCTGTTTAGGCCTCCGAGGTGGGCTATTTTGGCCACTTAAAAGTGGGCTTGTATCTATTGAATTGGGCCTGTTTGGTCATTTTAAAATGAGTTTTCAAAAGGGCTTATGTATTTTAATTATGCCTATTAAAATTGTTTACTTGATACGTTATTATTGATAACATATGTATTTTAATATTGGCTTATATTTTGGGATACTAATGAATAAAATCTGTCAATATTATTATAATTTCAAGAATTAGTCTGAAATTACGAGATCATGCCAAAACTTTATGCTTTGTTTGGCATGTCTAGACTATGATAATGAACTTGAAATAATGAGTGGTTCTTACTTATTTTGGCAGTAAGCGGCCCAACGAAAGTTTATTGTCTTTTATAAGTTGAGATAATGATAAACCACATCATGTTACGACGCTTATTAATTAAAATATTAATCTGCCCAACGGAAGATTATATTTTAATTTTTAAGCGGAAAGAAAGGAAATTAAAAGTTACATGGGTCTAATTATTTTCTGCCCAACGGTGATATAATTTGTGCTCATGTTGCTTTTAATGATTTCCAAAATTAATAAGGATGGAAAAACACTTTTATGTTAATAACCGGCCCAACGGAAGGTTATAAGTGATATGTTAATTTTTCCTTTAGAATAGGTTTTGTGTATTTACCTTTTCCATATAAATAAATTGTTTATCCCTCAATTTATTTTATTATGTTAAATGATGAACTAACTATTTTCATCATGTGGATTTTCGGTACTAACGTGCATGATTATTGTTATTATTTAGCGTATAGTCCTGCTGCAATTACTGGTTATCTTTCCTCTATTGAATCATTGAGCGGCACCAATTTTAGAAAATGGAAAGAGCAGATTAGCATAATCCTTGGAGTTATGGATTTGGATTATGCTTTACGGGTTGACGCGCCTGCTGCCCTTACGGCTGAAAGCTCTACTGAGCAAAAGGCAGCTTATGAAAAGTGGGAGCGTTCCAACCGCATATCCCTTATGATTATGAAAGGCTCCATTACGACTGCTATTCGAGGAGCCATTCCTGACTCGGATAATGCTAAGTTGTACCTTGCTCATATTGAAGAACAGTTTCAGGGTTCTTCCAAGGCACATGCTACTACTCTCATCACTAAAATGGTTACGCTCAAGTATAGTGGATCCAACGGTGTTCGTGAGCATATTTTACGGATGAATGATATGGCTTCTCAACTAAAAGGTTTGGACATGGAAATCTCTGAAGGTTTTCTCGTGCACTTTATTATGACTTCCCTTCCTGCGCAATTTGGTCCTTTTAAGATCAATTATAACACGCAGAAAGAAAAGTGGAAGATGAGCGAGTTGATTTCCATGTGTGTCCAAGAAGAAGAGAGGCTAAAGTCTGAACAACCTGATAGTGCTCACGTTGCCATTACTGGTCCATCTAAAGGAAAAGGAAAAGGAAAGAAATTTGGCAAAGGTAATGTGCAAGGGAACAAGAGTGCTTCTGTAACCAAGACTGACAAGGCAAGCTCTTCTGGTACCAAGGGTTCTTCTGGTCCCAGGTGTCACCTTTGTAAGGATAAAGGGCGTATGAGGAAAGAATGTCATAAATTCAGAGAATGGTTGGAAAAGAAAGGTAATTTATCTATTTGCGTTTGTTATGAGTCTTATATAATTGATGCTCCTTTAAATACATGGTGGGTTAACACGGTGCAACTGTGCACATAACTAATTCATTGCAGGGATTCCTTTCCGTGAAGAAGTTAAACAAAGGGGACCGTAATGTTCTAGTAGGAAATGGAGTGAAAGCTCAAGTTGAAGCTGTAGGAACTCTCCGTTTAGTTTTGGAGAGTGGCTTCAATTTGGATCTAGTTGATACTGTTTATGTTCCCAGTATGACTAGAAATCTTATTTCTGTTTCTAGACTTGACGCTTATGGATATTCGTTTAAGTTTGAGAATAAAGGCTTCTCTATTTTCCTTTACTCTAGAGTTATTGGTTCTGGTTTGTTGGAGGGAAACCTCTACAAATTACTTTTGAATGCTTCTTTTACTGAATCATTGAAAACAATGAATGTGAGTGATGTAGTTGCTAAAACTTGTGGTAAGAGAAAAAGAGAGAATGAAAATTCTGCTAAATTGTGGCATGAACGTCTTGGTCACATATCACGAGGCAGAATGGAACGCCTCGTTGAGGATGGAATTCTTCATTCTTTAGACTTCTCAGATTTTGACACATGTATTGAATGTATTAAAGGAAAATTTGTAAAAGGCAATAAATGTGGTGCCACTCGAAGTACGGGACTTTTAAAGCTTATCCACACTGACATTTGTGGACCTTTCCCTACACCGGGTATTGGTGGTCATAGATACTTTATCACCTTTATTGATGACTATTCTCGTTATGGATATGTTTACCTCATTCATGAAAAATCTGACTCACTTGCCATGTTTAAGACTTACAAAGCCGAAGTTGAAAATCAACTCGACCTAAAGATTAAAGTTGTAAGATCTGACAGAGGCGGAGAATATTATGGAAAATTCTCTGAAACGGGTCGTAACCCTAGTCCTTTTGCCCTATATTTGGAAGAATGTGGCATCGTTGCTCAGTATACAATGTCAAGTACACCCCAGCAGAATGGTGTAGCTGAACGGCAAAATCGTACCCTCATGGATATGGTACGAAGTATGATATGCCAAAGCACTCTACCAGAGTTTTTGTGGGTTGAAGCATTTAAAACAGCTGTGCATATTCTTAACAGGGTTCCCAGTAAGTCTGTGCCTAAAACACCTTTTGAATTGTGGGCACAGAGGAAACCAAGTTTAGAATATTTTCATGTGTGGGGTTGTTTAGCTGAAGCAAAAGTCTACAATCCGCATACTAAGAAACTCAATCCCAAGACCATAAGTTGTCATTTTATAGGTTACCCTGAAAGGTCTAAGGGTTTCAGATTTTACTGTCCATCACATACCACTAGAATTGTTGAAACTAGGCATGCAATATTTTTTGAAGATGCTGAATATAGTGGGAGTTGTACACCAAGAATAATAAACCTTGAGAAAATTCAGGATCATGTTTCTATTCCTGTTATCCAAAAGGTTGGTGCGCCATTACCTCATAGAGAAAATAATGATGCACCCGAGGTAGTACCTAATGATGTGCCCCCTATTATGGATCCTGCTCCAATTCCTGCTAATGAGAAACCTTTTCGAAGGTCAGGAAGAGAGAGACGGACAGCCATCTCTGATGACTATATTGTGTACCTAGATGAGGCTGACTATAATCTAGGCATAGGAAATGATCCCACATCCTTTAAAGAAGCTATTATGAGTGATCACTCAACTCAATGGCTTAAGGCCATGAAAGATGAGTTAGAGTCAATGAAAATAAATGAAGTTTGGGACCTTGTTGACTTGCCTGAAGGAGCCAAAGCTGTAGGCTGTAAATGGGTCTACAAAACTAAGCTAGATCTTAAAGGTAATGTCGAAAGATACAAGGCTAGACTCGTCGCTAAAGGTTTCACTCAAAAGGAAGGGATAGATTATAATAAAACATTTTCTCCTGTGTCGAAAAAAGATTCCTTTCGAATAATCATGGCTTTAGTGGCTCATTATGATTTAGAGCTACATCAAATGGATGTAAAGACTGCATTTCTTAATGGTGACTTGCATGAAAATGTCTATATGACTCAACCAGAAGAGTTTATGGTTGAAGGCAAGGAACATATGAAATGTCTGTTGAAGAAATCCATATACGGATTAAAGCAAGCCTCTAGACAATGGTATCTTAAGTTTCATGATGTGATTAGTAAATTTGGCTTTAAAGAAAATGCAGTGGACCAATGTATATACCTAAAGATCAGTGGGAGTAAGTTTATCATTCTAGTTTTGTATGTAGATGATATCTTACTTGCTAGTAGTGATATGCATATGTTGCATGAGACCAAAAACTTTCTGTCTAAGAATTTTGATATGAAAGATCTTGGAGAGGCCTCTTATGTTATAGGCATTGAGATTCACCGAGATAGGTCTCGTGGGATATTGGGATTGTCCCAAAGAGCCTATATTGAGAAGGTTCTGAAAAGGTTCAATATGCATAACTGTGCTCCCACTGTTGCCCCTGTTGTTAAGGGTGACAAATTTAGTTTGCTACAATGCCCTAGGAACCAACTGGAGCAAGACGAAATGGAGCGTATTCCCTATGCATCTGCAGTAGGGAGTCTTATGTATGCTCAAGTCTGTACTCACCCAGATATAGCATATGTTGTTGGCATGCTTGGACGTTACCAAATAAACCCAGGAATGGGTCATTGGAAAGCAGCCAAGAAAGTCATGCGCTACTTACAGGGTACCAAGGATTTCATGCTTACTTATAGGAAGTCAGATAACCTTGGGGTTATTGATTATTCTGATTCCGATTATGTAGGGTGTGTAGATACCCTGAAATCCACATCAGGTTATGTCTTCATGCTCGCAGAAGGGGCTGTTTCATGGAAGAGTGCTAAGCAGTCATTAGTGGCTTCTCACACCATGGAGGCAGAGTTTGTGGCATGTTTTGAGGCTTCGTGTCATGGTGTATGGTTAAAGAACTTCATTACGGGACTTAAAGTGGTTGACACCATTTCGAAACCACTGAAGATATTCTGTGACAATCAGGCTGCTGTTTTCTTTTCCAAGAACAACAAATCAAGTGGTGGAACGAAGCATATTGAGATTAAGTATCTTGTTGTGAGGGAAAGAATTCATAATCGAATAGTGTCTATTCAGCATATCAGTACGATCGCTACGTTGGCGGATCCCATGACGAAAGGCTTACCACCCACTCTCTTTCGAGAACATGTTGCTAGCATGGGTTTGGTCGATAGCCTTTTCCTTAGATGATGGGTTTTTGATTTGAGACATTTATTTTTGTGATCACCTATGTTTTGGATTCTGGATATTATGATTATGGTTTGTTACTTCTCGTTAAAAGTGCACATTTGAGGTATTCTGAAACAAACACTCATGTAAGGATCACATGAACTCGTTCATATTGTTATTTATTATGGAACGATACAGTTCATGTCTATTAAGCTGTTGACTGTCATATTTGGCAAAAGTTCTGAGATTGTAACCGGAGAACGGTGTTGTGGCGTTGAGAGGCACATATACTATCGTCGATTCATTTTAGTATTTTTGTTAAATTTGGCCTAACTTACGGGATGTTTTGTTCAATTTCGTTATGTCAAAACTTAAGACATTGACATTAGTATAACCCTTGGCCAAGTGGGAGAATGTTGGATTTGATTGGTCCAATCCAATTAAGTGGCCTAACGGGTCATACTAATGTTGACTTATTATTTGACTTGGACATTAATTAATTAAATTAGGCTAAATAACATTATGGGCCTATTTGATTTAGCATCCAATACACTAATGATTTATTGTGTATAAAAGGCTTATAGACCCTAATCTCTTAACTTTGATGGACGGTTGAGATTTGGCAGGCTTTAGTGTTGATCCCACTACTCTCTCTATATAAATATCTTTTCTTCTTGGAGGCTAGGGTATTATTATGTTTTGACCACTCTTTGCCTCTTAGACTAAAGAAAAAATACACCACTCTATTCCATCATCGAGAATAGAGAAGAGTAGTGAAGATCAATACCAAAGGGTACGTGTTCGCTTCCGCATCTTGGCGTTCTTTCATCATCGGAATAAAACTCTTGGTAATCTATGGCTTCCTTCGATTCCGGTGAGTTCGTAACCTTATCATTCTTATGTTTATGTTATTGTAAGATTCTAATGATCTTGATTATGGGGTCAAGATGAATGATATAAATTCTAACACATTTATGCCAAAGGGCACCAATAGCGTAGAAATGGCAGCAGTCAAATCTTTCATTATGCCAGAAAAACATGACTTGCCTTCTCAGAAGCTGTCACACTTCAACTTAAAGAGAAGAGAAATGACTCTTTCTTTCTTCTTTAATATTATATAAAGTACAAAACAGAAACTACCAAGTCATTGTTCACAACTATTAAGTACTTGTCAGCCACTACTTGCAAGATGTAAAACTACATTAGCTCTAGATGTTGGCAAAAAAGCTGTAGTAAAATAACTCTTTCCCCATCCCAACAATGGCCGTCTAGTTTCAACAGCTCTAAATCTAAACTGATCCAATGTAATGACACAATACGGGGCTACTACGCTATAAGGTACTGAGATAAAACAAGAAAGACGGGTAAACAATAAACTCAAAGCATAATATTCAACCAAATGCACAAACTAAAAACCCTGGTATGTACTACCACATGAGTAACTGTAGCGTAAAAGAGTAACCTACTTTGTAACCGCCGTTCAAGTTGACTAACAAATGCGGGAGAAACGGTGGATGAAAGGATTATAGATGCTCAGATGGGAGAGCTACAATACACAAACCAAGGAGGTTAGTACTGCTCATTACACGCAGAAAAGGCACTGAGTTCTACCTGAAAGCGCGCCAAAATCACCATATAGAACACTTTCTGCTTGAGATTCATTTGTGACCATAACTACAAGTACCTCCACACCTGTAAGAGCATAACCGTCAAAAACAATAGGTCTTTCATGTGGAAGGTGATCAAATTATATGTCAACAGAATGAAATACATCCGACAATATAACTGACAGATACACATTAACCGGGACTTTCAACAACTTAATTGGTAATGGAATAGGCTAAAAAGTAGAGCAAACGTGGCACAATGTATAAACATGACTTTCTTAAGGTAAAAGCCAATGTAATGTGACACGAATACTTTGTGCATTGTTTGAACAGTATGCTATGTTACATGGACTCGGTACGATTGTCTGGGTCGGATAACGTATCCAAGTGTTGAATTCGTCTAAACTTTAAAACACAAGACATGAGCACACGGCAAAATATTCTTATCCATTACAACATTTTAGGTATTTCTAAGGTAAACTGGTCTTTTATGTGACGCGTGTAGTTTTAATTGAGAACTTGTCCCATCTCAAAGCCAAACGAATTAAAAAGAAACACTTTAAGATAGTGTTCATATTAGCATATCTTATAAGATTTACCAGACACATCCCATTGCCATGCCCAAGTGTCGAGTGTCTAATATGGGTACTTCACGCATCCTTAAGAGTTCACGTAACATAGTCGGTATGTACGACTATGCTGACATAAGTATGACCATTGACCAATGCTGAGTATATGAATGTGACCGTAGTAAATGCAGGTGTACAGGTAAAGAAGTTTAGATCGAAGCTCAAACGAAGCCAGAGAGAATAATTCACTATTTTGGGTCAATCATTAAGTTTCAAACTTATGTACATCTTACCAAGGGGTTATTTCCAAATCTGAGTTGTTCTTAGCCCCAACTCCCACCATAAGGAAGAACAAAGTTCCTGACTATCTGTAAAATCAACCAATGTTAGGAATGCAGGACCTTTTGGGCATATTTCAGTCACTTAGTTTGTAATACCCAAAATAATATATAATTAATTATTTTAATTCTTGAGCTACTTTTGAAGTTTTAATAATATTTTGGAATTCCTTTTGAATAAGTAACATATCTTTAGGGGCCTTTGGAGTAATTTACCAAGTTTAGAGAAATAAAAACATTGGTTAGTTTGTGTTTTATCGTTAAATTGAGATTTATCTTTTAGAGAGAGGAGAAGAAAGAGAAAATTAGGGCTTGGAGATTTCAACCTTCTACTCACAATTGATAAGTGATCGATCCTAAACCTTAATCAAAATATAATTGATTTGAAGATTTTAATCTTAGTAGTTGATTTTATTAATTAGGTTTGATACTTACTTTCGGAAAGGTGCGCAACTTTGCGAATCTTGTAGCGTGAATTGAGGTAAGGGTTTCATGTATAGATTCACCTCGTTATCGTTATTCTATCGATCAATTTTGTTGCTTTTAATTTTGAATCACGATCGAATTTATCATTCGTCAAAATTATAATTTATTCGTTTGACGAATTGTTTTTGTATCATGTTAGCACATCAATTCTAAAATTTTCAGCCTTGGTTATCGTGATGTCGATCGTTTTGCACAAGTGCCCACTACTTTTGCATTCATCCTGGCCATAACAGTGCAATTGTTCCTCTTTCTTTTTATTGTGCGCTGCAGCAGTGCACTTGTTCCTCCTTCTTTTCATCGTACACAGCTACAGTTGCTTAGTATTTACCATAAATCATTGTAAATCGTTACCCATGAATTGTTTAAAGTGATTTAATGGGTTTTGTGGAGAATGGCCATCCAAATTGAAAAGTGGCCTTGCCATGTGTCAACCTGGAAGTGGTTCACGTATTTTCTTAACTTTTTGTCCATGTTTCATTATTTGAAAATTTTGGAAGCGTACGAACTCGGATCCAGTCAATTTCACTTCTGTTAAACTAGTCTCTTCGTCCTCTTCGATTCGAGTCTAATATCGAATAGTTTCTGAAATTGTTAAATCATCCTAACTGAAATGCAAGTTTTGATGGTTTGCGGTCCTTATGCGTTTGAGATATTTTGAAGTCTATTGGACCCATTTGAATTGAACTAATGTTAGAACCTTCACGTGCTTAGGTTAACGTGATGCCATGACATGATATGGCTATTGCTACCGGTATGCAACTTTGAACTTAGAACCTCCGCGTGCTTAGGTTAACGTGCTTTACAGTCACGTGTTACGTGATTGTATTGTTTTGATTATTAGTTCAATTATTTGATTATGACCTTTTGACTTTGATTCGACCTTTGATGGGTTAATATCCCGTAATGAGATTTGTCGTGCAACAAAAGTTAGCAGTACGTGCAACAACTAACTAACTCGGCAAGACAAACCAAACATAGGCACTATAAAAAGAGGAAGACATAAGTACTTCAGCATTTCTTTAATAAAAGAAAACTTCAAACTCTTTTATGTGTTCTTTCTTAAGGTACTAGACTTTTAAGTGTTAAATTTATTACAGCTCCTCATTCTCTAATAGCTTAAGTTTTAGAACAACCGGTAACTCAACATGGTATCAGGGCTTTCGTTGTGCAAGGTCTTGGGTTCGATTCTTCTCGCTTGCATATTTTTTTCCCGCTTTAAAACAAAGCAATTTGCACTTCGCGTATTGTGCAATTAGTCATGGTGCACCTGCATTTCTTTCTCATCTATTTGTCTCCCCACATGTAATCAGGGTGAGAGGGAGCGTTAAAGCATGATATATGTCATTGGGTCCATTCTCTAACGGTTTAAGCTTTTAGAACAACTTGTAACTTAACAAAATTACCTTTAGATACTTCTGCTGGAGAGCTCCCGATCAAGCCACTAGCATTTGCAAATCGAGTAAGTGTTGGCTTATACACCTATCACCGGAAGACAATACAGATACTGTAAATTATCTTCCACCATGTTTGAGATGCTATGTACTACACACTATCGAGTCGGAAGCATGCTTGCAAGAGTATCATGTTGTCATAAGGAAATAGTGGCTCAGAGATGATTCAGACCCAACAATTAATAGATTTTGCATGCATATACAAATTATGTACATATTATCATAAGTAGTCAGAATTCATGTGCTTTGCACGTCGAAGATTGACAATTCATTGGGCGATGTCTACTCATACTAGTAGAGGATATACACATGCTCGTTTTCTTACTCCATGTCATTGGCATCTTGATCCTTAATCCAAATTAGTAAAGCATCCGTGCATTTAAGAATGTAAAGGCTCTTTATTTTTTTTTCTACTAAGGAAAATATTAGCAAATGACTCAATGTCTTTATCGCGGCTCTGAGCTACGAGCTACAAACTAAGAGCTACGAGCTCCATCCAATCAGGCCTTTCTTGATCTTAGCTACGAGCTGCAAACTAAGAGCTACGAGCTCCATCCAATCAGGCCTTTCTTCATCTTTTGGATAAACTTTTGGGTTGTATAGTTGGTTATACTCTTAACAAAAAAATGTACTCCCTCCATCCCAAAATAATTGATCGGTCTTCCTTTTTGGGTTGTCCCAAAAAAGTTGATCAATATCCTAATCAGGAAAGGTTCTGTAGGTGTTTTTCCATATTTACCCTTTCTACACTTTTTAAATTTTGTTTCTCTCTCCACATCTAATCTTCCACCAACCCATTTTCTCTCTCCACATTTGATCTTCCACTGACGCATTTTTCTCTCTCATGGCCCAATTCCCCCCCCCCCCCAAATCTCTCTTTAGGGTAAAATGGGAAAACACACAATAAATGACTTATATCCTTAATATGCAGGCCAACTCAAAATGGAGCAATATATTTGGGACGAATGGAGAATATACTAACATCTGAATGGCCGCAACAAGATGACCTCCTTATTCCTGTGGTAGTAAAATGGCAAAGTAATGTATTATTATGAAAAACAGCACAAAAATTCGTTTTAGCTCGCCAAATACTAGTAAAGCCCATGGCTGCAACTGCATGAAATGCAATCCTATCCATCTTTGGAAAGGTATATGATTGCTATTTTGCATAACTACATTAATTGGCATTTGTTGTCTGTGTTCTTGAGCTTCCCTCCTATAACTCGGAAATAATTTGAGGTACCCATAATGATAGGAAAGTACGATGTACTTATTCATAGTAACTTTTTCTTTTTACTAATTCTTTTAGTCACTGGTATAAATGCAAGCTGTAAACTTGAACCAAAGACCCCGAAAATGATCCATGTTCAAACACCCAAATCAAAACCAATTGGCAATGAGTGCAGAGCAAAATATGGTGTTGTGTTGAAGTCTCTAGCATAATTCTCTCAATACCACCTTTAAGCTTTCAAAATCCTTGAGCTCTCATGTCAAAATGCAGAATAAAATTTCACTTTTTCTTAGTATTAAAAGTCGTTATGATATGAAAGATTTCATGCAGGTCGAGGGTCCTTTTGATGAGGTGGCAGACCACCCTCCACAAATACCCATTTTTCAGAAGATCTAAGAATAAGGTTTTGATGACTTTCTAGATGCTCAACTTCTCTGGTCAATGAATTGACAGGTAAGCTTGCTCATAGCGAGTTATTATGATGAATTTAACTATTCATGCTATTTAGTATTTCGAAAGCAAGAGACGCCCCGTCACCGCCTTTTCTCCTTTTGCTTTGACTCCTTATCTGTATTATTTGAGTTTCTTGTGGCATTCCAGGAGCACAAATCTAGTAGAAAACTTTATAAAAATAGAGGTATACTACATACGTCATAACCATGAACGTAGAAATTTGATCTCAGCAGGTGAGTTGCCATGCCAAATCCCATAGCTCCAAGTCCAATGAAACCAATTTGGCTTACAGAATTTGATTTGGCAGTAATTTTTTTGGCCAGTAACTCAGGGTTGTAAGGTTCCAAATTAGCTGCCTCTGTAACATTCAACCCAAGCACTTTTTCCCAGACCTGTGTAAGAAAAATCATGTATACACCAGAGTTTAAGGCAGGACAGAAAGATGTGAGACTCTTTTAAAAGAAGAAAAGGTAATGGACAAGAAACTAAGATCAACATGATCTGGCCTCGAAGCATTACCTTGATCATTGTAGCATCATCACCCCCCCGCCCATATGAAGAGCCTGTCCAAAACATGAAAAACAACTAAGCAGGAACCAGATTGCTTCACAATAATAATGATCATTAGTGATAACAAATATAATGAATGCTATAACATTACCTGCTATGAGTTGTTGATGAGCAACTGATAAAAGTGGTAGAGGAAATGTAAGTGATTTGGCCAAACCTAAAACACTTTCCTACAATTGAAGAAAAATCCAATCGGCAAAACTAATCCGGAAGGATGATGCAGTATTACTTCAACATGCAAGGACACAACACAACAAGAGAAAAATTACCAAACAGAATCTGAATCATTCATTTTTGTAAACGTCACAGGCAAAGGTGCTTCACTTGTCTTGGAACAGGAGTTAAAAGAAGAATTATCTAAGGGTTTTATTGTCTATCCTGAGTTCAGAATAGATTAACTTCATTTGAGCGTCGAACAATGTATAGAACATAATCCTGGACTCCTGCTGCAGCACATTACAAATGTCCATCCTAGAAGCAAGTAACTACCACTCGAACCATGAAACTGACTCCAGGTTCATGATCCCAAGCCAAAACCGAAAAACAGACAAATGCGTTAAATTTTTTGCTAATGTTTAATCTTTTCCATAATTAGGTAGAGTCTAGAATACAATCATGTACTGTGTTGGAATTGTTGCAAGAAACAGACAAGAACAACTCCAAAAATATAATATAAAACAGCTGGCTGAGGCGCGGACTAGGTCGCTCTCTTAAGACGATTCGCGCCCCTTCGGAGAATTACCACCGGTGCAGCAAGGTTATTGACGCGTCGCCTCCATGATACAACAGCCCAGCTTTCACTGTTGCTTCATTCATAATTCTGCACAAACGAATGAAGCAGAAGCTTCACTCGATACCTTACCAATATGCCCACAAGTCTAAGTGTTTAGAAATCAGAAAAGAGAGTTTGAGAGTTGTGTGTTGAAAAGTGAGGAAGAGGTCTCCTTTTATAGGTGAAGAAAAATAGCTGTTGGAAGTCTGTTACAAAAAATAAATCCGAAATTTATTTCAGAAATAAAGTGCTGCAATAAAAAATATGACTGTTGTGTAATAAAAGAAAATGTGACTGTTGGGAAGTAATGAAGAATATGACTGTCGCCCAACAGCTATATTTTGCAGTATAAATAGACATGCTATAGTCCCATACGAGCTTCGGGGAGAGTATCTCCCCCACTTGTCCTTCCCCCCTTGCGCGTGCGAGTCTTAAACTCAAGCGCATCTTACTTAAAGGCCAAGGAGTGTCACTTTATATACTCCTTAAAGTTCTTTACAATGGCCAATGTGGGACAAAAACTTTCCAAAAGTTTAAGTATGTAAGAAAATTTTCTCTTTCCATTTTCAAGCAATGTGGGACTAAAGTACTTTATAATTTTACTCAAAACTTCAATGCTTTTTCAATCTTGAAAACAAAGAGAATTTTTTTGTTAAAATACTCCAACAATCCCCCACTTATTTTAATAAAAAATTCACAACTTAGACAGTGGGCAAAAGGTGAGAGTCTCATGCATTGTGAAAGTGGCTCTGCCTTGAAACCTTCACTTAGTATTTCAGTCTTCCGTATTAGAGCCAAAGTGGACTCAACCTTGAAACGATGGCTACTTAAGGATACGTAGAAGACGTCACACACATGAAACTCAAGGTATCCTATACCAAGCTTCATAAGCCAGCACGTTATGGCCATGTGCTTTATCCCAGTTTTCATGAGTGTTCTAGAGAATTAGCCCAATTCTCATAGGAAGCGGCCTCACTTCCACACTCATATAGGTGAGTCTATCAAGGATGCTCTCGTAACTATTACATCCCACCCGTATGGGCTATAGAACTCATTAAGAGATTACCATGAATCTCAACCTACAATATCGTTACGAGAAACATGTACTTACACCATAGGGAGGGACATTGTCATAAGACAAAAGTAGTACATGTACAACACCAGTCACTCTATAATTCGTTGGTCTCCTTACCTAGTTCTTGGGATCTCCAGTCCCTAGGAGGTTGTATCCTTATAGGTGACTTATACATTCTTGGGCTTAAGTCCCATCCCCCTCGATGTATACCATATCTTTTCTCTAACTAGAGCTTTTGTAAGTGGATCAGCGAGATTATCGCCTGATCTCACATAATCAATATTGATCGCACCTTTGCTAAGGTATGATCTCACAGTACTGTGTTTTCTTCTAACTGATCTGGATTTTCCATTATAATACTTACTTTGCACTATGCCAATGGATGCAGTGCTATCACAGTGAATCAAGACAGGTGGCACTGGTTTTTCCCACATAGGAATCTCGAACAATAGATCTCGTAGCCAACCTGCTTCTTCACTTGCCGAAGCCAAGGCAATTAGTTCGGCTTCCATGGTGGATTTGGCAATTATCTGTTGCTTCTTGGATCTCCAACATACAGCTCCACCACCTAATGTAAACACATAGCCTGTTGTTGACATGGAATCTCCAGATTGAGAATTCCAATCTGCATCACTAAAACCTTCAAGAACAGATGGTTGCCTTTGATACATCAACCCATGGTTAATAGTTCTTTTAAGATAACCCATAACACGATACATGGCATTCCAATGTTCAAGACTAGGTTTACTTGTAAATCTACTAAGAACACCAACAACGTATGCAATATCAGGCCTTGTGCAATCAGTAGCATATCTAAGACTGCCAATTATACTTACATATTCTTTTTGATTCATAACATCAACATCAACATCAAGCTTAGTAGGATATAAATGATTTTGAGGATCAAAAGGAGTGCATGCAGTTTTGCAATCAAAATATTTGTATTTCCTCAAAATTTTCTCAACATAATGAGCTTGATCAAGAAATATGCCATCACGAGTTCTAGTAATTTTCATACCTAGAATCACATCAGCTTCACCCAAATCTTTCATTTCAAAATTCTTTTTTAACAAAGATTTGGTGAATTCAATAATTTTCATGCTAGTGCCGAAAATTAAAAGATCATCCACATACAAGCAAATGATAACATGCTCACTATTTTCAGATTTATAGTAGATGCATTTGTCACTTTCATTTGCTTTAAAACCACTAGCTAGAACACATTGATCGAATTTATCATGCCATTGCTTGGGAGCTTGTTTTAACCCATATAGGGATTTAGTTAACTTGCACACCTTGCTCTCATGCCCTGGTTGGATATAACCTTCTGGTTGGTCCATATAAATCTCTACTTCCAGTTCTCCATTTAAGAAGGCTGTTTTAACATCCATTTGGTGAATCTCTAAGTTATGGATTGCTGCTATAGCAATTAAAAGCCTAATGGATGTTATTCTAGTGACTGGCGAGAAAGTATCAAAAAAGTCAATATCCTCTCATTGTTTAAACCCCTTTGCAACCAACCTTGCTTTAAACTTGTCAACTGTACCATCAGGTTTAAGCTTCTTCCTTAGAATCCATTTACAACCTATGGATTTACAACCCGGAGGTAAGTCAACTAACTTCCATGTTCTATTAGCCATTAGAGACTCTATTTCATCATTTATAGCTTCTTTCCAAAGGTCAGAGTCTGGTGAAGATAAAGCTTCTTCTAGGGTAATAGGACTTCCCTCAACATTATATACAAGGTAGTCAGGGCCAAAGTCTTTCTCTACCCTTGCACGTTTGCTCCTTCTATGTTCTTCGTTTCTTACGCTAAGAGGTTGTGAGGAACTTGCCTCCTGACTAGGTTGGGATGATTCTATGGTTTCGGTTTCTTCACCCCCACTATCTTTGAATTTATAAGGAAACTTATCTTCATGAAATATCACATCCATAGATTCAACCACAACATTGTTCTTAAGATCAAGACACCTATAAGCTTTACTATTTAGAGCATAACCCACAAAAACGCAACGTGATGCTCTAATTCCCAATTTGGGAATTTTAGGGTTAGAAATCCTCACAAAGGCTAAGCAACCCCAAACTCTAAGGTGTTCTAAATTTGGTTTTCTATTTCTCCGCAACTCATAAGGAGTTTTGAGGATTTTCTTTCTAGGTGTTCTATTAAGGGCATAGTTTGCAGTCAAGAGAGCTTCGCCCCAAAGATTCTTAGGTGCACCAGAGCTAGCAAGCATGGCATTAGTTAAATTGATCAAGGTTCTATTTTTTCTTTCAGCCACGCCATTAGATGCTGGCGAATAAGGAGGGGTAGTTTCATGAACTATCCCTAAAGATTGGATATATGTGATAAGGCCTAAGGAGTCATATTTCATGCCTCTATCACTTCTCAATCTTTTTATCTTCCTATCAAAACGATTTTCTACTTCCTTGATAAACACAGTAAGCATTTCAAAAGCATCACTTTTATTTTTCATGAGATAAACATAACAATATCTAGAAAAATCATCAATAAAAGTGATAAAATACCTTTTTCCACCACGTGTCAAAAAGCCTTCAAATTCACATATATCTGAATGAACTAACTCTAATAATTCAGAATTTCTTTCGACTTTGTGGTGAGGTTGTTTAGTGATTTTGGTCATGCTACAAAATTCACATTTCTCAAGTTCATTATGCAACTTAGGCAAAAGTCCTACATGACTCATATCTTTAAGGTATTTGCCATTTATGTGACAAAGACGAGCATGCCAAGTATTCACACAAGACACAATATAAACGGAAGTAGAAGTCTTATTCATTTCAACATTGAGTTTAAACATACCATCACATGCATAGCCTTTACCAACAAACATACCGTTCTTTGACAGAATAAATTGATCGGACTCGAAAATCTGCTTGAATCCTGCCTTGTTGAGGAGATAACTGGACACCAAGTTCTTCCTGATATCCGGAGTGTGTAGCACATCCTTAAGGGTCAAAATTCTGCCCGAGGTAAACTTAAGAACAACATCTCCCATGCCTAAGACTTTTGTGGAATGAGAATCACCAAGCAAAACCTTCTTGTCTTTTTCTACCGGAACATAGTTTTGAAACCAATTTTTATCATGACAAACATGTCTTGAAGCTCCGGAGTCGGCCCACCATCCTTCTTCACTTCCAACCAAATTTATTTCCGAAATCATAGCAACAAGTGGTTCTTCGGTAACATTAGCTTGTGGCGTTGAACCGAATTTCCTATAACGACAATTTCTAGCATGGTGTCTTTGTTTTCCACAAATAAAACATGCACCATTTGCAAAACCTTCATTTGCAAAATTATTGTTGCTAGAATTGTTATTTGAATTTTTATTTTTCTTGTTGCTATTTCCACGGTTGGAAGATTGGCCTTGATTCCACTTCTTCGAGGCAAAGGAAGAATGTTGATTTTTAAAACCTTTATTTTTCATATGCTTGCCTCTAGCATTCAAAAAATTATTTTGCCTTTGAAAATTATTTTGACCCTTAGGAGCGCTATCACTCGACGTTAGGAAGTTTACCTTAACACCATTACCATAGGCATTACCGTTACCTTGGTGGCTATTGGCATGGTTGGCATGTGTGCTGTTGGCAAGAGCTTCGTTCTTCTTGTCTTGCTTTCTAGCTTCCTCCACAATTTGAAGCCGTGCCATGAGGTTGACAATCGACAGTTCCGATTGCTTGTGACGTAGGCCTTTTTGGAACTCTTTCCATGAATTCAGCAACTTGTCTATGATGGCAGCCACTTGCATTTGTTCGTCTACTTTGATTCCTTCGGAGATGATTTCGTGTACAATCATCTGAAGGTCGTGCGTCTGACCTACAACCGACACGTTCTCCGACATCTTGTAGTTGAAAAAATGGCTGCATGCGTACTTCTTTTTTCCGGCTTCTTCGGTGTCGTATTTTTGCTGCAACGCTTTCCACATTCTCTTGGCAGAATTGTAAGTATGAGAATAATAATCATAAAGCTCATCTGAAAGACAATTGAGCAAATAATTACGACAATCTTCTTCATCGTTTTCCCACTTCGTTGCATACTTTTCATGTTCCGCCAACTCCTCCTCACTCATATTTTTTGTATCTACCTTCTTTGGATTTTTGGCAGTTAAAATCCACACAACCTTCATCAACTTAAGATAGAACAATACCTTGCTAGCCCACCTTTTGAAGTTTTGACCACCAAAACGGAATGGCTTATTCAAGTCATTCGAGTTGGCAGTAGGAGCAGCAGAAGTCATGGTGGAATCCGCCATCGAGAAATCGTCTTAAATTGTTGGAATTGTTGCAAGAAACAGACAAGAACAACTCTAAAAATATAATATAAAACAGCTGGCTGAGGCGAGGACTAGGTCCCTCTCTTAAGACGATTCGCGCCCCTTCGGAGAATTACCACCGGTGCAGCAAGGTTATTGACTCGTCGCCTCCGGGATACAACAGCCCAGCTTTCACTGTTGCTTCACTCGTAATTCTGCACAGACGAATGAAGCAGAAGCTTCACTCGATACCTTACCAATATGCCCACAAGTCTAAGGGTTTAGAAATCAGAAAAGAGAGTTTGAGAGTTGTGTGTTGAAAAGTGAAGAAGAGGTCTCCTTTTATAGGCGAAGAAAAATAGCTGTTGGAAATCTGTTACAAAAAATAAAAAAAAAATATGACTGTTGTGTAATAAAAGAAAATGTGACTGTTGCCCAACAGCTATATTCTTCCCCCTTGTCCTTCCCCCCTTGCGCGTGCAAGTCTTAAACTCAAGTGCATCTTACTTAAAGGCCAAGGAGTGTCACTTTATAAACTCCTTAAAGTTCTTTACAATGGCCAATGTGGGACAAAAACTTTTCAAAAATTTAAGTATATAAGAAAATTTTCTCTTTTCATTTTCAAGCAATGTGGGACTAAAGTACTTTATAATTTTACTCAAAACTTCAATGTTTTTTCAATCTTGAAAACAAAGAAAATTTTTTTGTTAAAATACTCCAACATACTGCAAGATTGACCATGTTATAAACAAGAACTTGGTTTACATATCCGCTTCTATGTAAGGTAATTAAGGTCTTTGTAAGCCCAGTATTTGAGGCAAACCAAAGCCTTTCATCCCGGCAGATAATGTCCTTTATTTATTACTTATGTTCAACTTGACTTGCAATGTTTCCTACATAGGCTAGATCTCTCCCAAAAAAACTTTTTTGAAATATAAAAACAGTAACTCCTCAAAGGAAAAATTTGATGAGTAAAAATGGAAATCATTCTATGAGGAACTAGATAGGGTTCTAAAAAGAAAGGTACATACTAAAAATGTTAGCGAAAACGGGAGAGGAACAAAGCAACAACTTTCAGACAAGTCCGGAAGTCCGCAATAAGTAAAGGTCATTCTTCAAAAACCTTCCATCAAAACTTTCTATGTACTACAAATCTTGGATATATGTCCTACTGGTAAGACGGCCTAATGTTCCAAACGTAGTAAGCCACTAGGCATGGATATCAAATGCCCCTAAGTAAAACTAAAGTATCAGAACAAATTAACTTGATTGTAAGAACGCAAAATATTATCCAAATTAGACTTACCAATTTCTGAATAAAAGTATTCAGGAAATGATACTTAGTCAGGTTACCCCTTAATAATTGGGGAATATAATTCTTGAATACCCTGCAAAGTTAAACGAAAATAAAATTAGTGGAGCTAAAGACAGTTCAACACGAAAGTCCGTCCGCAACGAGCATGTAAGTTGTTTAAAGAAATTCAAGAGGAAAGGCATGACAAAAGTAAGAACATTATAAAGAATGCAAGATCAGTCACCAGATGTGTTCACTATGGCTAGGAGACAGCAGCTTAGGTGCTTCATATGTTGGATCATGGCTGTTGAGAAGTGTTTACATGTAGACTTCCCAATATCTTAGCTGCAAGGCTTGTTAACTTTTACTAATCTGTGTCTCAAAATGGGGCCAAACCTAATTTCAAGGCACTATGAAGCACGATTTGAGAAGAGAATGGGCGAAGGGAAGTCTAACAATCAAAAACTTATATCAAGTCTCTATATACTTGTGTCCTTGCTTCCTATTACAGCGTCAGTTGACAAAAAGTTTGATGATCCCAAAGGAAAATGAGTAAGAATTCAAATGTACTGTAAGTTGACAAATGGTGTGTAGCAGAAGGTGGACTAAGCATTTGAAGGTGTAAGTGGTTTTTAGGAGATTCTAGGAAGGACAGGAATCATCACCGAGTAGCAGGGATGAGCTACACCCTGACAAAGAAGGGCCATGTCCTCCCATCTATTTAGTAATGCCGACATTCAAGTATAACATAAAACAAAGAATTCCAGTAACTATACAGCATGCCTAAGCTATTACAAAGACATAATCATTTGATTGATTTGTGTCTTGGACCACCTTTTTTTTCAGTTATTTTTTAGTCACACACTTTCATTGTCATTATTTAATGTTTCAAATTTTGAGTCCCATTATTGGAATTGTAGAACGACATGATCACGTCTACCCTACAAATGTTCAAGGGAAAAAAGTTAAGAAATCAGGTGGAATAGGAGTCATGTGGGGTTCATTGTGCAAGGGTTGATTACGTATGCATAAACTGTCCGCAAATGTTTGACTTTCATATCAGACTCCAATCATATTATTGAAGGGAGCTAGTATAGTTTATGGTTTTACTTCTAATCCTTGAACCCGGATTAAAGTAAGACCACATCTTTTGAACCCCCCCCCCCCCCCCCCCCCCCAACAAATTTCTGACTTGTCACAGAGGTGGTTTCTATGAATAAGCATCAGCAAAATCTATTCAGAATTGAACACATGGTACATTCACATTGGACTATTATGTTATGATGTATAATGAGGGGCGGAGTCCTCAGCTCCAGGTTCCTGAACTCATTCAAGTTGGCGACTTACAGAGAGGTGTTCCAGATCAAATAACTTTTTTGGGGACGGGCTTCTTAATTCATCATCTGAGAACAACTTTCACAATTGGAAACTAGTAACACTACGTTGCATGTTTGCAACTTGTTACGCTACCATTTGCTCTAAAAGCATATCGTACTTAAGATGTTAGAAGTGGGCCCAACAATGTATATCAACTTGTGGTACCCGCACTTGAAAGTCCCAGATCGCATGTGGAGATAAATGAGAAAAAAATCAAAGTGCACGAATCGATGGTGTGCAACATGTGCCATCATAAACACAAGCGGAGAGAATTGAATCCAAGACCTTGTGCAACGAGTTACCATGTGCTCTTAAAGCTTAAGTTGTTAAAGAGGGGGCCCAACAATGCTATCTTGCTAACTCTACCCATCACGTGCAACCCCCCAATTGCATGTGCAAAGACAAACCAATCAGAGATATATCAAGGTGTACCACCAATAAGTGCACAAAAATGCGTGAATAAAATGGAGTGAAATACCGAAGCAGGACGAATGGAACCAAGACCTTAACATGACGAGAGCTCTGATACCAGTTACCATTTGCGCTAAAGTTTAAGTTCTTAGGAGCAACAATGTATGTGGACTACTGTCGATGGCAAAGCGTACCTGCGTAGGTGAAAGAGAGCACATTTCAGCTACTCTGTCATAAGGCTCATTGCTGCAAACCAGATAGGAAGTATTTTCTTGGGTGGCTGTTTTTATTTGGTTTTAAGAAGAAATAGGGGGGCGGTCTCCCTCTCATTGAGGTGTATTTAGCGCACCTAGTGTCTAATGTAGCCTTTCTCGGATGGACTGCAGTAGCGGGAGACTGCCATGACTATAATTTGAGGAAATGGCATAGGACCATCATTAGCTAGGGCTTTACGTGAGGAGGGACGGTGAGCTGTGGACCATTTGTTGTTGTAGTGTGAAATAGCTAATAGTTCATTTAATATGCTCCCCGCAATGTTTGCTATCTTTAGGTCATTCCAAATTCAGTAAAGGACATGTTGACATTTGGGAGAGGGATAAGGAAGCTATTAGAAGGTGGCAGAGGTAAGGATGGCTCCCTTGGCCTTACGTTTTCCATTTTCAGGGAGAAAGCTAAAAGCTCCTTTGAACTAGGCGAGCTTTGTGTCTTGCGCCTACACTTTTCCTGGCTCAAGGTGGACTTTTCTGGGTCAGCTTGTGGTTTGTCCTGATGTTGTTTCCTCAGGAACAGCAACCAGTGTACACAGGTTGACCATGGGGTTCTAGAAGGTGGATAAAGTCCGCTTTGATAAAGCCTTTTTTTTTTTTTTTTGGGCCCTTTTTCTGAACAAAGCATGTGAAACAATTTCGCCATTTCCAGGCATTCATAGCGAAAAGTAGTGGTAATGTTTTTTGACGTCACCACAAACTTCCAGCAGCATTAGAAATGATGTCGTAGAGTATCCACAGATGAATCCCCGCATGAGCACCAAGAGAAATGGCCTCCAAGGAAGCGACAAAATGAACGCCCTCAAGCAGCTCAATTACCATCTTTGTTCTACTGCAAGGCACAAGAAAGCGAGACTATACCTTAGCATCAAATGCCATATTACACACCCTAATATCAGAAAAGTAATGTTATCAGCATAGAAAAGAACTTTGTAAAAGCAAGTAGAAAGCACACCTTCCAGCACCAAATTCACCCTCAAATACGTAAAGTTTGCTTGCTGCACATAGCTGTTTGAAGACATATAGGTTAAACTAGTAGAATTTTCTAGAACAAGAATGAAAACCTATTCTTGCACAAAATTATTCTGCCATGGTGAGAAAAGCAAGATGTACCATTAAGAAAAGGTCGTGCCATAGCAATAGAATTGGCCTTTCCAGAAGATATCATCTGAACACAATCCCAAAAGAGTCAGTTTCCAGGTGCTAGTGACATCTGCAAAACATCTGTGTCATAATAACTACAATTTACCATGAGTTTTCCACTCAAAGCCTCCAATGTTCCCCTCACAACATGCATATCAACCACGACAGCTTTCTCAGATCTCTCTGGAGTAGAATAAACAAGTTAATTGAGACTTGCACAAAATTCACACTAGATACGACTTTGCAGAGCATATGGTTTTTTATCCATCTAAGTGTCCTTTTTCTTCCACCTTTTCTGATGGATTTATACAGGCATGCCCAGTAAGAAACATGATATAGAGCGATTAAATAAAATTATCATCAAGTTTACTGAACATGAAAATTTAAGTCAGTCAACACTAAATTCAATTGATTATGCCAATGTAAATTGGTGTTGGAAGTGCAAAATCATGATACTTTTGTTTCCCTAAGATAGTAAATTTTTGTTCTGAGGGATGTTGGTTCAACCGGAATTGTAGGTGCCACAAGCCAAGTGTGGTCCGAAACAGATTAGCACAAGACAACATAGTGAAACGACTTCAGACGTGTGTTTCAAATTTGGTGCAGAAACAAAAGAATGAAGAGACTTAAATGACTCCTAGAGATCCTTAGGCGTAACATCTTAGGGTTCTTGAGCATCAACGCAAAGAGCAAGATGCATCACACATCTTAAAAGCAAATATGCTGAAAAACTTCAATTAAATCACAACTGCCCTTAACTGAACTTAGAGCCATATATATGCTAAGACAAAAGGACGTTCCTCTATAGATTAGTACAAGAGGATGAAGGAACATAAGGAGGTCACAAGCAGGTGACAACCAAGTTGGTGACAAGCAGCATACCACAAGGCTTAGTAGGTGACAAGTAAATGTTTGTTCTGAGAAAACTATGTCAAAAAAATCCTGATGATAGTTTTAGACTGACAAACCTCCCAAATAGCTACCCATCATCCCGATCATTCAAACATTATGCCTGAAGCTTGAAGCATCTTTTCTACGCCTCTTATGTACTTTTAATTGTTTCTGCCATTTGTCTCTATAATCTCTTTCCCCGGCTTAAAAAACTCGTCCCAGCGGAGTTCAAAGCATGGAAGCGCTCATAAAGCTTTGTGTGTAAGAGTTGAAATTCAGCAATTAGTGATATAAGTACGACCTTAAAGCGGATGCCTTCCCATTTTATTAGATATTTCTGATAGCCACCTCCTCTTGTGTGAATCGATTGATTATCAATAACATCTTCAACCTTATTTCAAGCGTGGTGCTGGCAGGAGCTGGGCAGTGTTGATATCATGTGTAGCATCTTCATCATGGCCATGGTACAAAGTAAGACCCTCGATGATGTTAAGGACATTGCTAATGACCATATCATTTGCTAAGTGAAGAACATAAGCATTGGAGCTAATCTTCTCTAGAATCGTGTATGGACCAGCATTTCTTGAATGAAGCTTCTTGTATGTACCTTTAAAATACCACTCATGCCTGATTCGTACCATAACCATGTCTCCTCCTTTGAATCCAGAACCTCCTTTCAATTCAGCATGTGCTTTGTACCTCCCGTTGCTGATTGTCGTCTCCCAAAATTCATCATGTACCTTGCGAATATGCTTTGCGTACGCTTCAGCCAAACCGCTAGGATAGCCTCAAGAGGTAACGTAATTAAATCCATTGGTTTCCTTAGGAAGAAACCAGGCATCGGAGAAGGTCACCTGGACTTCAATTATCGACCTCCGTTTGGCAATCAATTTGTGGGTGAAAATATGAGGATAATTCCAGCCTTGTGTTCAGTAGTTTTCCTAAAGTATGCAATGATATAACTCATATGCTTCTCATCATGACATGAAAGTATAGTTTTTGGTAAGCCATGCAACCAAACAACTTCTTTAAAGAAGATTTTAGCAATCTGGAGAGCATTGGAAGTCTTCAAACGAGAAATGGATCTTTTAATAACGGTTACCACAACAAAGATGGAGTCATGTCCCCGAAATGTTAAGGAAAATCGTACAGCAAAGTCTATGCTTAGGACCTGCCATGGCTCATGCGGCATAGGTAATGACGTGTATATATCTGTATCTTTCTTCCTTTGAAAATTGTATTATTTGAATGGCATGGGCTTTCAGGAAAACAAAAATCTAACTTCTTATTGACTGGAGCCTACATTCTCATCCTCCAACAACCCCAATCATACATACTATAAACTTCAAAAAAGGTGAAAGGAAGTTTATAGAACACTGCGACCTGTAAGACTCCTGGATATTTACAAATGGTAGATTTGAACGGAGAATTATGACTACATCTTCGCTCAAACCTGCCCGTCAAAAAACAAATTATTCACATCAATTGCGTGGACCAACAACAAATTGACTATTATTGCACGTGAAAGTTCTAGAAATGACCTTTTAAAGCGCCATCCTGACTCAACATCATGTCATTTATTTGATCTGCATACGATGTCAATATGACCAAAGCTGCGACACCTGAAGCATGAAGCAAATATCAGAGAGTCAGTTAAATGCGTTGAACACACAATTACACTTACCTAAGACACGCTTTGCCAGATACAGAAACTAAAAAGTTGTAGAGACCAAAGTAGTAGCCAGTGGTCAGGGTCTCTCCCTTTCCTATGCAAGGTCACAGGTTCGAGCCTAAGGGGAGGGCTACCCCGTTGTGTAGCCCATACATGCGATGGACTAAAAGACAAAAAATACTGTCCTTGGATTGAATAGCCTTCTTTATGTCCCTAAACTGAATGTAGATGTCATCTCCATCACCTTCAATGCAGCGACTGAGGCAAATATGGGACTCCATGATGATTTCTCTGATTGGTTAGGATTCTTTGCAAGGACTGTCATGTTTTGAACAGTTCTATTTAACACTCAATGGATATGACGTCACCAACTTAGTATAAAACATGAATAGGGTTATCCATACATAAGGAACACCGAACAACCAAACAGACCCTATGACAATGCAATTATCTGAAAGTGCTATGCTTTTCTTCAAAGTCTTTTTTGTTTTTTTGTTTTTTTTGATGATGTGGCACGAAAGCCACGCATGAGCATGTGATTGGCTGCACTCATGACACACAAGGATGTGCTGCTGAACTCAGACAGGAGGAAAGGGTGAAAACCAAGTCCGAGCTAAGACATGGAGGGCAGGAAGTTTAAGGTCATGGTTAGAGGTTAAGAATTAATGTAGGTAGATGATGTGTATTTTTGACTATGGGTTATGCGGTGAATTGGACAGAATCTTGGTAATGTTTCTTTCATGCTAGAGGGAGGTATTTGTAGTACTAGTGAGAGGAGATCACGTCACAGATCACATGCCCCTTTAGTAAATAGCAACAATGGGACGGGACTCTGCTGTCTCCACTTTATGAGAGCCAACTAATAGGGAAATGTAGGGAATGACCCCTCTACTTTACACGTTGTGCGATTTGTCCCCCTCCACTTCAAAATTAACCACTAAACCTCCCCACACTTACAGAAATTGGGCACCTTAGACGGGTCCGTTATGAATAGTGTGAAATGACCAAAATACCCTTATTTCTTTATTAGTTAATGACCCCCTGTACTATACACGGTGTGCAATTTCCCCTCCTCAACTTCAAAATTAACCACTAAACCCCCTTACACTTACAGAAATTGGGCACATTAAATGGAAACCGTTAAATTTAAATGACAATTTTGCCCATGACCCTCCCCCCCGCCCCCCCTTCATTCCCCACCCCCCACCCGTTAGACCAGTCCCCCACCCCATTCTGCGCTACCAGATTCATTGCAAACAAGGGATTGCTGCAATCTGCATCTCTTATTCTGGTCAACCCCGCTACAATTGGTGATTCACTGAGCACAACCACTGGTCTTTTTCTCCGACCACCAGGGAGTTACAAAAAAAAAAAAAGGAACCACGATTGCCGTTGGTATATCACCTGCGCAACAACTACCATGATCAGCGTCACAGTAACCACCATTCTGGCCAACTCCCCCAACTTTATACTGTCTGGCTACACATCGTCGTGAGTTGCCTCATCGCTGCCATTTCCCACCACCTTGCGTCTGCAAAGCCAGTGGGGCTTCTTCATCAGCCACCAACCGACCGACGCAACCAACACCGGTAACATCAATCCCCACAGACACAGGCTATCGGCGTCTGATTGCCGCACATCCGTCCAGATCTCTACCACCACGATCGACGACCACGTCCCCAAATCGCAGGTCTAACCTCTGTCGTCATTCCACCCCAATCCACAACATCGCGCCAAGCAGCGTCACATGACCACCGTGACTGGCTACACGCCGCTGGGGCTGCACCAGATTCGCGATGACGTTGCCGCCACAGTCGCATGCGAGTAGCGTGTGTGTATGTTTGCAGTGGGTGCGCGTCTGTGTCTGGGTTTAGGGTATGTGTGTGTGTGTGTGTGTGTGTGTGCACGTGTGTGCGTGCATGATGGGTGTGCGTGGAGTGTGTGTATGTGGGATTGAGTAAAAAGTCTGAGAGGAGAGAAAAAGAAGTTGAAAGAATGGTATTAAACTTAAATAGGGTAAGGAAATAAGGGTATTTTGGTCATTTCACGAATATTCATAACGAACCCGTCTAAAGTGCCCAATTTTCGTAAGTGTGGGGGGGGGGGGGTTTAGTGGTTATGTTTGAAGTAGAAGGGGGAAAATCGCACACCGTCTATAGTATAGGGGGTCATTAGTTAATTACCCCTAACAGAATGGGCAAAAACGTCATTTACAAAAAAAAATCGTTAGTCAACGCGCGTGTTGACCACGCGCTGTTAAATTTAACGGTTTCCGTCTAAGGTGCCCAATTTCTGTAAGTGTGGGGGGGTTTAGTGGTTAATTTTGAAGTGGAGGGGGGCAAATCGCACAACGTGTAAAGTAGAGGTCATTCCCTACTTTCCCCAAAGAAATATAACACTTGGCAGAATTATTGAAGGGAACTACTCCTTAAGGAGCAATAGCCACGAGGCCCAATCGTGAAGCTCGAGCTTCAACTCCTCCCTTCTCTAGGCCCACTTCTGAGGGATCAGGGCAAAAACCTTGGCCCTCCAGGGCAAGGATTTACAGCACCAGGGGTAAGGTGATGGCGACCAGGTGCTATAGTGGTCAGACCTCGTCTGAATCGTGGTGAGCTGTAAGATGACGGCCTCAACTACCAACAATGTATTCCCTTCGTCCCAAAATAAGTGCAAGCATATCCATTTGGGATGTCCCAAAATAAGTGCGTACTTTCCAGATTCGGAAAGAAATACTTTTGAACTTCCACATACCCATATCAATTGGACCGACCATCTTCTTCATCATGGAAAAACACGGTTCAGCAACTCAGAACCATTCAAAACTCAATACATCTTCCAGTCAAAGAACAGGATACAGCTTTACACCTCAAGATCAATGACAGCAACAACTTTTTCCCAAGATTCTGACAACAGTGGTTCAATGACTGTCAATGGTGACGACAGAAGCTATCATCACCTTTAGCTACAAGATATGGAAGATTCAAGATCTAATTTAGAGAAGTTAACAGTATCATGCTTCATGGCGCGTAATAACAAATCTGCAAAAGATCAAATTCAAACTGCCTAAGCGATCTGGGGTGTCACCTAGTCGTCCGCCCAATCCCCGCCCAGTGCACCTAGTCGTTTGCCAAACACCCTGCCCAGCCTTTGTAGTCGGTCACCAAATCCCTGCCTAGCCTGCATTGTTGGTCCCCCAATTCACGCTGGGCACGCATATTCGTCCTTCTAATCGTGACTAAGTACACCATTATCTGCAAAGATTTAATCAACAAGTTTTTCGAATTGTCACAAATCACTATGACATTCGCAATGTTGTTTTCTCGATAAATGATTGTACCGATCTATTGCCTTTGAATCTAGTCATAAAGAGGTGGATAGAGTTTTGAGGTCAACGAGGATGACGTATATCTCAGATAGTATATGATTATGATATAGAGTTATGCATCACCACCTCCTCCCCATCTGAGTCCAGAAATTCCAGACGAAGAGTCAATCCCTTAGAAACCTTTTTCCTCCTTCAAAGAAATCAAGAAGCACTCCTTCATAACATGCTCTTTGTCCAGGCTCGTCTGAGTACAATTCATGTAGGCCAAGCTGGAACTTGCGACCACCAAAAAAGTCGTTCTTACAAAATAAATTCATCCAAGTGACGATAAATAGGATACAAGGCTCACATCTCAGCATCAGCTTTGCCAGCGTTATGAGTCCGCTCACCCTTGCTCACCATCAAAGATATATTCCTTCCATCCCGAAAGAAGTGATAGGTTGCTTTTGCACACATTGTCAAGTTTTGTTATCTTTCCAATCTTACCTCCTAATCACAAGCGGTCATCTCCCATCAGTCATTCACGCATCTTCCTCACTTGTTTCTCTCTACAAGCACAACTCCCAGAATAACCACGTGTACAGCCAGTCCAAAAGCATCACTGCCCTTGTGCCTCGCCGGGTCTACCTAAACCGGTTATATTTTTGGCACCGCGAACATTTATGACATGCATGATTTCTTGTGAGCTCACGCCGAAACAATGGCTTTCGGATTTCTTCTTTTGGAAGTTGATGGCCAAGCTCCGCATCGTCAAACTGACAATTTATCAAACTACAAATTGAAATTAAGAGACAGAAAGTTCATCATAAGTGTTTCTCAATTCACATATTTGCTCGACTAGTCGAATGCTTCAACTCCTAGTTAAACACCTATTTGGTTGCTCGGTTTGCCTCGTCCAACACGTCAAGGCCTAGTTGTACCCTCAATTAACGCCTCGATGCCTAGCCGTAAGCTGTTCCACCTTTTAGTTGTAAATCCGATTTCAAATCTTTAAGCATTGTCTAATTAATGGGGAGATGCATTTCCAAATTTCCTGCGTTATTTGGATGGTGGAATCTTGAGGTATCCAGATTTGGTGAAGGGAGGTGGCCTGTGGCCAGATCTGGTAATTGTAATTGAGTGAGGTTGGAGAGGCAAAGGCGGAAATCTTAGTTGGTGTGACAATGGTAGTGCCTCAGATGGGTAACTACCGTGGTGGCAGCTCAGATTGGTGGCGCTGTTTCGTTGGTGCTATGAAGACGAATATGGTTGTGTCACTGAATGTGGTGGCTGTCAAGTTAGAGCGAAGATTGAGATCGAAATTTTGATAGTGGGTCTTTGACCAGGAAGAGAGAGGAAGAAGGTGTCCCATTTCCAAATCAAAGGACACTAAGGGTGAATATGGTTTTTTGCTCTAGTTTGTAGTCTAAATTAGTAAAGCTATCACTTATTCGGGACAGCCAAAGAGGAAATGTGAGCTCTTATTTTGGGATGGAAGGTGCAGAAGCCTACTTTAATGAAGGATTCCACTCCAAGTCTGTTCGCACGTCTATACCCACCTCCCATCTCCACAGCAGTCTATCCCGAGCGGTACAAAACACCTCATTTCGATTGAAATGACGGAGAAAGAGAAAATGCCAAAAGCATGTTTACAAAATTCTGGATCACCTTAAATGGTTCGTTGACAGTGAACCCCTTTACCTCTGCAAGTTTTCTTGCTCCTTCGTATGGAAGGTCTTCAATTGGTATGCCAACCTCCACTAAGGATTCGTCTCCTCTTGGATGACATAATGAGAGTTTTTTTTTTGCCTGAGGTTGATACATTGGTAAGAGGGCTCACTCTTATTAGATTAGCTCACATTACCCATAAGACCATGAAAGGTCATAGAAGCTACATCTTGAGGTTTAGAAGCCAAGTAATGGAATACGACCAGCCTATTGTAGAAGGGATGCTTGTCAAGATATGAACTGAAGGAAAACCTAGGAAGTTCACGATACACGTGCTTTCTAAATGTCTCAAACTCTTTGCGGAGACCTCGTTCTGGCAGGACGTGCCGTCATCTTCAGCCCGTCAAGGGTGAGGCTCCACAGGACACGTGAGCCAGGGAAATGTGGACAGAAGATGTCACAGTCGTCAAACCTGATGTTGACCATGCTCGGGTGTGGGACCCAACTACCAACAGTGTGCTACCCTTCTCCGTGATGACATGTGGTACCCCCCTCAGGATTCAAATGGGCAACGGTTCTTTTCACTGTCCTTCCATCGGGCCCATTGTTATGCCATGCCTTTTGACTAGGGCAGACTAGATCTGCCTTAGCCCGCTCCTCTACCATGTCGATATTAGTTGGGGGAAAGTAGGGAATGACCCCTCTACTTTATACGTTGTGCGATTCCCTCCACTTCAAAATTAACCACTAAACCCCCCCACACTTACAGAAATTGGGCACCTTAGACGGAAACCGTTAAATTTAACAGCGCGTGGTCAACACGCGCGTTGACTAACGATTTTTTTTTTGTAAATGACGTTTTTGCCCATTCTGTTAGGGGTAATTAACTAATGACCCCCTATACTATAGACGGTGTGCGATTTCCCCCCTCTACTTCAAACATAACCACTAAACCCCCCCCCCCCCCCCACACTTACGAAAATTGGGCACTTTAGACGGGTTCGTTATGAATATTCGTGAAATGACCAAAATACCCTTATTTCCTTACCCTATTTAAGTTTAATACCATTCTTTCAACTTCTTTTTCTCTCCTCTCAGACTTTTTACTCAATCCCACATACACACACTCCACGCACACCCATCATGCACGCACGCACGTGCACACACACACACACACACACACACACACATACCCTAAACCCAGACACAGACGCGCACCCACTGCAAACATACACACACGCTACTCGCATGCGACTGTGGCGGCAACGTCATCGCGAATCTGGTGCAGCCCCAGCGGCGTGTAGCCAGTCACGGTGGTCATGTGACGCTGCTTGGCGCGATGTTGTGGATTGGGGTGGAATGACGACAGAGGTTAGACCTGCGATTTGGGGACGTGGTCGTCGATCGTGGTGGTAGAGATCTGGACGGATGTGCGGCAATCAGACGCCGATAGCCTGTGTCTGTGGGGATTGATGTTACCGGTGTTGATTGCGTCGGTCGGTTGGTGGCTGATGAAGAAGCCCCACTGGCTTTGCAGACGCAAGGTGGTGGGAAATGGCAGCGATGAGGCAACTCACGACGATGTGTAGCCAGACAGTATAAAGTTGGGGGAGTTGGCCAGAATGGTGGTTACTGTGACGCTGATCATGGTAGTTGTTGCGCAGGTGATATACCAACGACAATCGTGGTTCCTTTTTTTTTTTTGTAACTCCCTGGTGGTCGGAGAAAAAGACCAGTGGTTGTGCTCAGTGAATCACCAATTGTAGCGGGGTTGACCAGAATAAGAGATGCAGATTGCAGCAATCCCTTGTTTGCAATGAATCTGGTAGCGCAGAATGGGGTGGGGGACTGGTCTAACGGGTGGGGGGTGGGGAATGAAGGGGGGGCGGGGGGGGAGGGTCATGGGCAAAATTGTCATTTAAATTTAACGGTTTCCATTTAATGTGCCCAATTTCTGTAAGTGTAAGGGGGTTTAGTGGTTAATTTTGAAGTTGAGGAGGGGAAATTGCACACCGTGTATAGTACAGGGGGTCATTAACTAATAAAGAAATAAGGGTATTTTGGTCATTTCACACTATTCATAACGGACCCGTCTAAGGTGCCCAATTTCTGTAAGTGTGGGGAGGTTTAGTGGTTAATTTTGAAGTGGAGGGGGACAAATCGCACAACGTGTAAAGTAGAGGGGGTCATTCCCTACATTCCCCTATTTCTTTCGACCCTTCAGCCTCATTGACTACAGCCGATGGGTTTCTGAGGTTTGACCTTGTTAACCGTTTTGGTCCAGTCAGCTCTCTTAAGGCCGCCACGTTATCCTCCGGGAACAACCCTCTACAGACTTCACAGAGAGTGGTTTCAGCTCTAATTTAGGATTTTCAAAGAAACAATACTTGATTGCAGAGACATATATCTAAGGGTTTATGGGACCACTACCATAACAAATCACTCAAGATCTTTCAACATCTGCCATGTTTTCCTAGAGAAAATTTGTAAAAAGCTAGGTTAAGGACCACTACCGTAACAAATCACGCAGGGAAACTTTACATGCAATATTTGTGCACTACAATCTGCAGGGGTATCATCTGCAGTCCCAGTGACGAATATTCTGAAGTACTTGATCACAGTCAAATTAGATCACTCAGCCATCTTACAGGTCTCCATTGATTTTAAATGAAATATTATCTAATGAGCTCCACAAACCACAACTTTGAAATTTTCCTTAAGCTTGACGTTGTAAATGTAACAGGTCATACTTTCGATACAACAAAAGGGTTCCTTGGTAATACTTCCCATCCTATGTTCTTTGGTGAAACGTATGATTCATTACACTTTTTTTCTATCTCGGCGAAGGGAAGCGGGAGGGGGGGGGGGAGTACTTAGCCAGTACAGCAGCTATTTTGGTTATTGATTCACGTACAGTCGGTCCTCTTATAATTAATGCTGAATAATAGAACAGTCTCCAATGTTGAAAAGTTTTTTGCGAAACCAACTTTCTTCGTAGGTGTATAATTAATATCATCTGCTATAATTCAAAATTTTCAGAATAAAATCATGTGGTATTATTAACTATTGGAGGGAAGATACACACATGTTTACACAAGTTAGGTAATGTTACTACTTGTTTTTAAGTTTAGAACTTTTTCTTACATGGCTATGTATTCAAACTCAATTAATTGCTCACCACACACAATCTTTGCCTAAGCTTCTTCCCCTAGCACTTATGTTACCATGCAGTTTTGCAGAGATGCCACAAATACAACTGAAATTTTTTTATTTTGTCTTCTTCTTACTTAAGTAAATAGGCATGAGATAATTTTTTCTAAATGACTAAAATTGTATCAAGAAACTTAATAATAAGTACCTCTTATGATTCACAAATTTTCAATCTCCCAATTATCAGGAGTGAATGCGTAGTTAAGATCTGTTTAATGATACCCTTTTGGAGGCAAAAATCACAGCATGAACATATTGAAAAACAGTGTAAGCTTATGCATTTATTCCAGGTTTTACGTCCTAAGGTACATACGGCCTATCTTCCCTTCTCCTTTAAGTGCATACAACCATATTAGAATTGTAAAATCCTCTTGGTACTCTTTAAACATTCATACATTAACCTACAATCTCATCGTCCTAACATTCTAAATTGCCCATAAAGAACCAAAATTATTACCTCACATGACATCTACATATACAATGGCAGTGGCCTTTCACAAAGTGAGGGAAAGGCTGGGTACAAATAACCACCCGGACCTCGTGATGGTGGGAGCACTGGACCGCCTTATTTTCAAAGTGCAACATTAATATTTTGAGAAAGGTTTGCGTAAATCTAACCCACCCCAGCCCAAAAGAGTTCTAACACAAAGAACCAAGCACTTTAAAACAATAATCTGAAAACTTAAGTTTATCAAATGCAAATCTTGCCAGCCTTTTTAAGTACATGTCTTGACCTAATTTTAACACAGCCTGCACCTTTGTGCATGGGCCCCACCACTTGCATGGCCCGCCCCACCGTGTTGTCACGGCCCTAGAGTTTGACAAGCATAACTCTACCCCAACCTGTGGCACTTAGGCGATTCACCCTCATGGATGACTAAGTCAACCTTGCTATCCTACTGCATACCTCAGCAAGTCTCATGCCAATCCCTCTTTGCCCCCACACTACGTGTGTGGGGCCGTTCAATCCTCCCTCGAGCCTCTGGGCACTCACACAATCTTTACGTTGGCAAAAGGAAAGAAATATATCCCTTATTAATATCCGGTGAATGTCTTGGTGGATGATTATAGCTGGAGTCCTACTCCCTATTTATACTACTCCACTTAGAGTTGTCAAATGGGCTGGGCGGCCCGCGGGCTGGCCCGGCCCGGCCCCTTTGATGAACAGTGCTGGCCCGGCCTTTTAGGGCCTAGGGCCTGGGCCAGGCTTACATTTCCCAGGAAAAAGCCCGGGCTCGGCCCGGCCCGGGTCAGGCCCGTTTCAGCCCCCCTCTTTACTTTTGAAATTCCACTTTTCCCCCTTTCCCCCTAATGGATTTATTCCCCTTTTCCCCCCTAAACAGTACTGAAGATTTAAGTAATGCGAAGAATAATAACACATCTTAAAGTCTTTGATTTTTTTTTTATAAATATAGTGGTCATGGGATCGAGTAAATTTCCAACATCTTTATGTATTGAAATTGCTGACCCCAATGCATCGTGTACCCCACATTTGCTGTATTTTGTCAATTTATGTTACAATTTGAGTGGGCTGGAACTTGGAATCTGTTAGGGACGCTTTAATAAAGCGTCCCTAACAGCAAATTACCATAATTAAAAAAAACCCTTACCTTGAATAACAAGAAAATGCCAAAAAAAAATTAAAAAAAAAAAGAAATTTAGGCCCGGGCCGGCCCAAGCCCGGCCCTAAATGTTGGGCCTGGGCCTGGGCTTGGACCGGGCCCAGATATCCTCAGAACCAGGCCCGGCCCGGTTGGCAGCCCCCTTGGCCCGACCCCGGCCCGATTTGTTGGAGGCCCGATGGGCTTGGGCTGGGCCGGCCCAGGCCCGGCCCATTTGACATCTCTAACTCCACTTCCTCAATGGATGGTGGTGATCACTCCTATCTAAAAGCTACCATTGTAGCGCTAGAATTCTCTCTAGAAGTCTCTAAGTTCCCTACCTTTCTAGATTATTCTACTATTGCTTTACAAGAATATACAAGATAATCCTATATTATCCTAGTCCTTCCATGCAAGTGTCCTCATAAGCTCACACGTCTTGTTCCAGTAAGTGCCAGCATGGAAAAAACCCCAAGCTTGGGCGGGTTGTGACATTCTCCCCCATCAAATCCCATAATGCCCTCATCACGCCTTGATAACTTCCTTCACAACAATTTTACACGATTAACTGTCTCGAGCACTTGAACCTTACGAGGGGTTGGCCGCTAGTGCACGTTGCCCATCGCTTCTCTGACCCATGATGAGCTTAAGGGATCCTACCTTAAAGCTGGCATCCTCCTAATGCACAAGTGGGACAAGCGTTGGGCATCCCTCAGCCAACAAGCACTGGCGTTTGCAAGGAACATTAAATGGCATAAGCCTTTCTTATGCCATTTTCAAACTGGATGTTGGGGCATCCTTCACCATTTTCATTTGGCCCTGGATTTCACATACTTCATCATGCTCTCGTCCGCAACAATTGGCAAGGAAAGCTACTTCACTGCTCCTAGACCCATGAAATCCGCATTGGCCCCCATGTCAACTAGTGCCTCAATGCATCTCCCATTGATTTTGGCCTTAACAAAGGGTAGTGCCCGTTTTTCTATGGATACACTAGACCCTCCCACCCTCCTCTTGGCCATGGATGCCAGTGTCTGCACTGCCTTTGCTCATGTGTCAGGCTGGTCCACCCTGTTCCACAAAGAAGACAATACTTGGAGTGCCCCAAATGTCAATCTTTCCTATCTGAGAAGTTCTTCATCACCTTCATCGTGGACTTCACAATATCGAGCAAGGTGAGGTCCATAGCAATAAAAGCATCCATTTTTCTCTTCAAGCTAACAAGCATAGGTATGCGATAGTACTTCCACCCCTTGCAATGATTCCTTCCCTCATTGTCGCTCGATTCCCCCTCTGATCCCTTCTTGTCTCGATCCTGCCTTGGACTCTTGAGACATTCTTCCTTCTTAAACTCGACTATCTTCTTCACCACTGCAAGCACGAAAGCGAGGTCCTCCACCAGACGACGTTGAAGCCCTTGGGCTGCCCATGGTTGCAATCTCATGAACCTGTATAGTGCCTCCCTGCCGCTATATGCCTTGAAGTAATGCCCCATTCTCACACAAAGTTGTCTATGGCGCTTGCATCTCTCGTGCCGCTGTAGGCCCGAGTGGAAGTCCGTACCTTCTTACGAGCTTGGAAGCCTACCGTCTCCGAAGCACAGGTGCGCCTAGAAGGGTGAAGCACCGGCATCGAGTGCGGGTGTGGCAAGGGTGTTTGTCGGATGCCTGTCCTGTATTTTTATTTTTATTTTTAATTTTCTAAATAGCGGGTGCGCATGGGATAGGGATCGGGTGCGGATCCAATACCTATGGGGTGAAAATTATAATTTTCAAAAGAATTTTCAGGAGTCAAAACATAAAAAAAAAAAAAAAAAGTTTTAGGGTCATATCCTAAATACTAAAACTTATACAAGCCTAATAAATGGCAGATCCTTTTTAGCTAGGGCTTGACTTGTGAGGAGGGCAGAGACAGAGAGAGATAGAAAGGGGGAGAGAGAGGGAAAGAGAGAGAGAGAGCGGTGGAAACAAAGTAACTAGCTATAAGCGTGACCCCCGGCAACGACGGCAATTACCTGTGACGACGACGACAACTCGCAACCACCGGTGGGCGACAATCTATAACCACAAGCAACGATGGGAACCACTCGCAACCACCAGTGACGATGGGGACCATCCGTGACCACCGTGAGGCCACTCTGTAGTTGGAGCTAGTTTATATTCTCTCTCCTCTTGCTTTTAGTTATAATTTTCTTTTCTCTTTTGTGAAGCTCAGTTGAGATTTATTAAGCTGACCCAGTAACAAGTCTCACATGGCCACATGGCACTGCATAATCACATGCAAGCCCACTGATTATACACATGCAAGCCCAAATGACCAACATTAACAGGTCCCATGCATATACGTGCGAGTGGGTCTATGCATTTTCAAGTCCACTGATTATAACAATTCCAATAGTCACATGCAAGTATTTAACAGCTCACGACAAACTAAATTGCACTATATATGCACTTTCTAAATTTCAAATGATCCCTGTTTTGTGTAGAAATTTAATACTCCCTCCATCCCTAAAAGAGTGATCCATTTGACTTTACACGTATATTAAGGATTTAGGTTATATATTGCGTGTCTTTCCCATTTTACCATTTAGAGAGAGGGGGAAGCGAGTGGGCCATGAGAGAGAAAATTGGTTGGTAGAGTGTTAAATGTAGAGAGAGAAATAGAATAAAAAAAAGTGTAAAGTAGTGGGTCAGGAGAGAGAAAATGAGTTGGTAAAGAATTAAATGTGGTGAAAGAAATAGAATAAAAAAAGTATAAAAGGATAAATATGTAAAAATACCTACAGAATCTTTCCTAATTTAGAAGTGATCAATTTTTGTGGGATGGCCCAAAAAGAAAATATGATCAGTTTTTTAGAGACGGATGGAGTATTAAGTATACAAAATTGAAATTACCTATATAAAATTTGACATATCCCCGCTGCACCTGTATCTTACAATTTTCAAAAAAAAGTCGTATTTGCGTATTCGCACCCATAGCCGTGCTTCATAGCCTAATGTGCCACTCTTGGTATTTGTGATCTTGCACAATATTAATTTGGCAGTTAGTTCCGCTACTTTCTTCTCTAGTTCCTTAGCTAGTGCTTCCCCCTTCTCTATTTCCTACTAAGGACATCAAAAAGAGGTGTGTTGTCAACATTTGATCTTCTCTGGGCGTCCTTCTCAAGTACTCAACCTCCTTCACCAAGTTTAGAATCTCATCTTCCTTCACCCTAATGAAGGCATCCCAAACTTTTGGTAAAAACTGAACTCATTGTCTAGCTTGAGTTGGCTTGCTCCTAGCTTCTTCTTTAACTTGGCCAAAGAGCTCTCAATAGAATGGCGTTGTTATTCCATAGTGACATGCAGTTGACCAACCAAGGCACTGAGGTTCACAATTGCCCTTCTTCGGCACCTCAGTGGCGTACCCCTCTTCCGCTATCTTACTTTGCAATTGCTCCCAAGAAACGATAATTTGATATGAACTCTCACGGCCCTAGAGTTTGTCGAGCACAACTCTACCCTACCTATGCAGCACTCAGGTGATTCACTCCCTTGAATGCCCAAGCCACCTTACTCTGTTACTTGCACATCTCGACGAGTCTCATACCAATCTCTCTTTGCCCTCACAAGCGGGTGTTGACCACTCACTCATCCGCAAAGCCTTTAGGCATTTACGCACTCACACGATAGCAAGTTGGCAAAAGAGAAAAAGAAAGGAGATATATTAGACAATCCCTTATGATTATCAGAAGAATGTCTTGGCGGATGATTACAAGTTTACAACCGAAGTCCTACTCCCTTTTTATACTACTACACCAGCTTAATGGTGGTGATCAATCCTATCTTATGGCTACCGTTATAGTTCCTATCCTCCCTAGAATTCTTAAGCTTCCCTACTGTATTAGATTATTCAATTATAATATTCCTTTGCAAGAATATATAGGATAATCCTATATTATCCTAAGAAAATCTGGAGTCCTTCCATACAAGCCTCCTCGTAAGCGCACGCATGTCATCCCAGTAAGAGCCTGCATAGAAAAACCTCCAAACTTGGGTGCGTAGTGATAGTGTCTCCTTTACCTTACAACCTTGTGGGCACCAAAACGACAAATCTTTATTTATTTTTGCCATCAAACGAACCTAAAATATAATCTACTTGGCCATAAGAACTGTAATTGGCTGGCAAGACCCACAAATGTGACAAACTTCTTGTCAAATATGACAAACTATAACCTAACGGAGAATATTGTATACATTTTACTGACATTTTCTTTAACAAAATTACTAACATTGATAAAAAAAAATTATTGATAAAAAAAAATTATTGATAATTTTGTTATGAAAAATTGTTACAGTAAAAATGAGGTCAAATTATCCTTATTTGAAAAAACATGATTCATTCAATGATTGATATAAGTGATAACACTACATAATATTCAGCTGCAATTTAATGACTCTTTCGACTCACAAAAAGTTGAAGTGGTCTTTTAATGTAGAATTCATAACGTCAACATTTATTTTTTTCAAATTTAAAAATTTATTTTGTCACATTTGACAAGAAGTTTATTTCGTATAGAACGTTTATGAAAAAGCCACAGTGAGGAAGATAAGGTCGTTGACCCGTATGATTTGCAAAATCATATCAAGCCGGATGATTTGCAAATCATGTCAAGTCAATGATTCAGTTTGGTTTTATTAGGAAAGTAGATCTGTTATTATTGTCTAATTCAATAAAGATCCCTTGATAAAAGGGATTCGATTAGGCCTAGTTTAGAGGGATTTCATACCTTATTTGGTGGTATAATTTCCTATAAAGGTTATGTAACTTATTCAGCATATTGCAATGGAGAATGAATTCAGTTTCTTCCATCTCTTTCTTCTCTGAAAAACTACACCAATCTCTCTTTGCCCTCACGTACGGGTGTTGACCATTCACTCCTCCGTTGAGCCTTTAGGCACTTAAGCACTCACACGATAGCAAAGTTGGCAAAAGAGAAAAAGAAAGGAGATATATTAGACAATCCCTTATGATTATTAGAAGAATGTCTTGGTGGATGATTACAACCGAAGTCCTACTCCCAATTTATACTACTACACCTCCTTAATGGTGGTAATCAATCCTATCTTACGGCTACCGTTACAGTTTCCAATCCTCCCTAGAATACTTAAGCTTCCCAACCGTATTAGATTATTCAACTAGAATATTCCGGTGCAAGAATATACAGGATAATCCTATATTATCCTAAAAAATCTGGAGTCCTTCTATGCAAGAGTCCTCGTAAGCACACGCATGTCATCCCAGTAAGAGCCTGCATAGAAAAACCTCCAAACTTGGGGCGCGTTGTGATAGTGTGTCCTCTACCTTGCAACCAATTGCTTGTGGGCACCAAAACGACAGATCTATATTTATTTTTGCCATCAAACGAACCTAAAATATAACCTACTTGGCCATAAGAACTGTAATGGGCTGGCAAGACCCCCAAATGTGACTCCACCTTTTAATATATCATAGACTTTTTCCGGAAAATTTCAGAACGCAAACAAGAAAACACATGAACAAGTGTGTAGATTGGGCATCGGTATCCTTAATACATGAATGTTTTATTTCTTGAGTATGGTTCATTATGTAAGAATTCTCCGATGCGTCAATGCACATGAATGGTCCAAACATTCACTTGTACGTCAGTAGAAAAGAACTGCGCATTTAAACTACTAGTAGCATAATTGTCCTTCGTTAGAAAGCCATTTAGTGGATAAAAATATTGGGTGGTCTAGGATTTCTTGTTTCAGTTTAAAATAAATATCAGTCTCTTTTAGCCTCTCCTCCTATCACATCAACCTCGTATCCAAGATCTTAGATGGTCGGGACCAATCACCCATAACCAATACTCGATATTGCAGCTAAAAATTGCCCAATGACTCCTGTGTATAAAATTTTAGATTACTTCCCGCTCGTGATGCACGACAGGACATCCTCGACTGGCCTTACGAGGCCGATGGAAAATTCTCGGCCACCTATCCAACGATTCAAATAAGTTATTTTTGGCCGGACCGGCTGAGTTTTGCACTTACTCATCTGTTAATATTGGTCACCCCAAAAGGTCTGTAAGAACTTGTGCTTTCTCAGTTGTATACAAGTACGCAACCCCAATGACGTGAATATTGTAACGACACACAAAACTTTTTAATCATAAAATTTAAATTTTAAAGAACCGAGAAAATTCCAGATTCAGAGGAATCATAAATTTGCTTTCTTTTCCTCCAATAACTATTTTTCATGCTTGAAAATTGAGTAGAAGGCCATTTTAGCAGAGCACAGCATACATTTGGGATGCTTAAATGGCTAAAACTGGAACCAACATCACGTCATGTGTTAGAAGAAGACAAAATAATCTATTACCACCCTTATGTCACCACACCCGGGATATATGATCACAACCTTTGCCTTGGCCAAAGGCAAAGTAACCGAAAACAATTGAATACCGATACTGCCTCGGGTAGCAGTCGGAGATACAATTGTTAGGCTCATACGGTGCACCGCTATTCAAACACAATCAAATCAACCCCTAATCATCTGAATGGGGTAACATAATAATCATCAACAATATATCAACCATCCCTTACAGTGAAAGGATGTAACATGCTCATGTGCAAGCAAACATATCATTTCATACATGTAGTTGTTCTAATCTTCATTTACTTGCACCATAAAACTTAGCTATCAAATATTTAGTCACTTTTATCATATAACATCATCTTCATAACACCTCGAACATGAAATATAATCATTTATATTCAGCAACTTATCTTTAATTATAGAACTTAACAAACATGTCCAAAATCATTACTAACCATGTCTAGTTTGACATAATTTCATAATTCACACGTACCGTAACCTATTTCACGTCTTCCATAATCTCTAATATGTTAAACATGAATAAATTCACTTATTAACAATTCTCTAACAAGTATTCAAAAGTTTGACAAAGAATTTATACTAAAAGAATTACGAAAACATTGCATATATCCATATTCATGCCTTAAAAGCCCATTGAAAAGCTTTAACTATCTTACCTTAAAGAAGAGATGAAAGAACCAAATTTTCAGATCGGAAACACCTCCAAAGACTCCTTAAAACACGTTGCAAACACTGTTTGAAGCTTACAGAAACTTTCCAAATCAACTGCTTAAGGTTCCCTTTCAAAACCAAGCCTTAATTCTAGATTTTGTGATGTTTTTGGTTGCTTTTCTTGCACTTTTCTCTCAAAAACGAGGTAAGAGAATTTAAGCATGTCAATTGAATGTTTTTAAATAAATTAGAAGCAAGTAGGAGGTTTCAAGTGGACGTGAAGAGGTGAAAAAGTCAAGCACGACAAGGCTTTAAGCAGGAGGTGGCAAGACACTGTTGTGCCACCTAGCAAGCACGACAAGGCTAAGCAAAGCATGACAAGGCTGGAAGCATGAGGTGTCAAGACAAGATTGTGCCTCCTAGCAAGAACGACGTGTCACAATACTATGTTGACACGTCACAAGCACCAGGTGGCACAGTTCTTTGCAAAAAGCAAAACAATTCACAGTCAGTCCGGTTAACAACCGGTTACTCCCAGCTAGAGTTTTCACCATTTTCATTTCCAACTCTTCTAAAAATATTTTTGGTCATTCCAAGTGATCATTTGAAGTTTCTAAACATCAAATACTCTTTTTCATTTCTAGCACTTCATTCATCTTCTTAGATAATTTACTCAATTCAATGTGTTTAATATCTAAACATACATTCAAAGATGTTATCATGCATAGTTTATCATAACCATTTTCACATAAAGTGATTCATCTAATTATACTTAAATATGTAACCAAAGCATATAAATGTTGGGTTCTCACACCTTTCACTCCTTAAAAGAATTTGGTCTCCAAATTCATAACTTTAAATGTACCAAATAGGTGCGGATAATCTCTTCGCATATCCTCCTCTTTTTCCCATGTGGCTTCTTCCACTTCATGATTTTTCCACAAAACTTTAACCAACAGAATGCTTTTGTTCCTCAAAACTTTCACATCAAAAGCTAAAATCTGCACCGGCAACTCTTCATATGACAAATCTGATTGGATTGATATTGGCTCAGGGCTTATCGCATGAGATGGGTCAGGGTTATACTTTCGCAACATAAGACATGGAACACATCATGTACTCCTTCCAAAGATACATGTAAGGCAACTCTGTATGCCAAATTCCCAACACGATCCAATATTTCATAAGGGCCAATATATCTAGGTGACAACCTGCTTTTCTTTCCAAATCGCTTTATTCCTTTGAATGGTGACACCTTAAGAAATACAAAATCTCCCACTGAAAAATCCAACTCTCTTCGTCTGTTATCAACATAACCTTTTTTTTTTTTGGCTTTGAGCAGTCAAAATCTTTTGCCAAATTTGTTGAATCTTTTCAGTTGTCTCTTGAACTATCTGTGGCCTAATTAAACTCCTTTCTCCGACTTCACTCCAACAAATTGGTGAGCGACACTTCCGTCCATATAGAACTTCATATGGTGCCATACCGATACTAGCATGATAACTATAATTATAAGCAAATTCAATCAATGCTAGATGTTGATCCCAACTTCCTTTGAAATCTATCACACATGCACGAAGCATATCCTCCAATGTTTGAATAGTTCTCTCAGATTGTCCATCAATTTGAGGATGAAATGCTGTGCTAAATTTTAGATCCATACCTAATGCACTTTGCAAACTTTTCCAGAAATGAGATGTAAATCTTGGATCACTTACAATACTTACTGATATTCCGTGCAATCGAACTATTTCTTGTATACCCACTTGGGCTAGTTATCCAATGAGTATGTCTTAAGTACGGGTAGGAAATGAGCAGATTTTGTCAATCTATCCACAATAACCCATATCAAATTATACCCATCACGGGTCCTTGGCAATCCTATAACAAAATCCATTGTTATATGGTCTCATTTCCATTCGGGTGCTCGGCCTTCACTTGACACAATAACCCATATCGAATCATACCCATTGCTGGTCTTTGGTGCTCGGCCTTCACTTGTTGACATATAATACATCTTGACACAAAGTCATCTATTTCTCTTTTTTATGTTACTCCACCAGTAATTACATTTCAAATCTCGATACATCTTCGTTCCACCTAGGTGCACTGTATACTTTGCTTATGGGCCTCTTTTAGTATTTCTCCTTTCATAATCCGCTTTTTAGACCTTTCAAATACCGATACATAATCCGGTTTTTATACCGTAAAATACCATTAATGTCCATAAAAAATCAGGTTTAAAAGTTCCATCTCTATCCTTCACTTCTCTCTGCAACTCCAAATCTCTTTCTTGTCCCTCATGAATTTTCTGTAATAACACTGGTTTCACTTGTAAATTTGCAAGAATAATTCCTGACTCAGTAACAGATAACTTCCCTGAATAAGCTTGCTCAATCAACTTCCACTTTTTTACCATCAAGCTAGCAACTTGCACTTTCCTACTTAGTGCATCTGCAACAACATTAGTTTTACCTGGGTGATACTGAATCGTACAATGATAATCATTGAGTACTTCCATCCACCTTCTTTGTCTCATATTCAAACCTTGATGGGAAAATAAGTATTTCAAACTATTATGATCAGTAAAAATCTCAAACTCAGCACCATACAGATAATGCCTTCACTTATGCAATGCAAACATAATTGCTGCTAACTCAAGATCATGTGTTGGATAATTCTGTTCATAGGGTTTCAGCTTTCTCGAAGCATAAGCCACAACTTTGCCATCTTGCATCAAAACACAGCCTAATCCTTCCTTTGAAGCATCGCTGTACACCACAAAATTCTTAGTTCCACTAGGCAAAGTCGAAATTGGAGCTATAGTTAATCTCGTTTTTAACTCCTGAAAGCTCGCCACAAACTTATATGTCCACTGATATGCCACTTCCTTCTGAGTCAATGTAGCCAATGGTGCAGTTATCCTGGAAAAATCTTGTACAAATCGACGATAATACCTCGCCAATCCCAAGAAACTTCTAACTTCTGGTACATTCTTTGGCGCTTGCCAGTT